>CAIGRM010015657.1:0-10824 GCA_903798335.1 Fraxinus albicans
AATGTATTGAAATTGCTGAAGTTTGGGAATTGTTGGATTGAAATTGTTGAAATTTGGGTATTGTTGAATTGAAATTGTTGTTCTTTGAGTATTGTCGAAAACTGAAACCTTATGAAGAGATTCTTTCAAAGAAAAAGGGACTTGGAGAACGCAAATGTTGATGGGGGGATCCCGGGGACATCGAATAATATTGTTTTATACTTTTATTATCATTACATCAATGACAAAAATTCAACATTAAACATCGATAAGTTGTGCCTCACCTGAGAAGAAATCCTGGCTCCGTCCCTACTTCATATTCCTTAACCTAACTACCTTTGTGTAACAACATTAATTTTATGTAAAAAGACAGCACGTTTCAAGATGACACTTTTTTTATGGGCAAACTAAATAATTTCTTCTGATTTGTACTGTTTTTGCTGCTCATTGGTAGGTTTGGAGATAATTTAATCTGCAGGTTGTAATTATGTTATCAGATCAGTTTAAAAAAACACACAATTTGAGGTCCAAAAAGTTATTTTCTTCTATTCCAATATTATCTTGTACTTTATTGAAAATAAAATATAAATAAGTAGATATTTGTCCTTAACCTCCGACAAATGTTTCAGTATTTAGGTAACTCGGACTTCTAATTGTTTATATTTGAATTTATACTTTTGACACTACCCTATGTTGCCTTTGCAAGTTAGATTTTTGTGAAAAATGTATATACGCAGCACGCATGGGACATACTCAAGACAAGATGCCAGAAGTACATAATTATTTATAAATTGATGACATAACATTATAATTTGACTGTTTTCCTTATTTTTCTTTTTCTCTCTCTTTAAAACTGTTTTTCTCTTTTTTTATACACCAATATGTAAATAATTATGTACAAATAGCATTACTCAAAATAAATATTACATTGTTATTCAGTTTTTAGAAGTTGAATATAGGATTGGAGTATGGTAAATTTTATGTATTCAACATTGGATTTGTGAAATTGGTTAGGTGTCCAGGTTTTTATTTATATATATATAATGGGACGTGTCAATATAAAATTTAAACAAAACAACAATGTTTTCTATTTTACTTTGTAAATAATAAGCGGACAATAAACCTTAAATGAGATTCTTTGGATATAATTGAATTCATAAGGAATCGTGACTTTAAAGATTTCATTATACAGTTAGTCAACAAATTAATGCCTGCTTATATGATTCTGGTCTCCTCCACACCCTACTAAATACCCTTATGCCTGAAAGAATCCTTATCCTCAGACATATATATGATTAAGTTTTAAGGAAAATATTAATAAGAAATAATTTAATAAGTGCTGCGACAAATCAATTCATCGATGAATAATAAATTTAATTCAAATCTTGAATTAAATTTATAATTTTACTTTAAGTTTTCCATTCATTGTTGCATAGTACATAGACATATTTATACTTCCCCCTAGTGGAGACCAACCAATGCTCCAATACCTTTGTTTATAATATGCTATCGTGCTTCCAATCCAAGTATTAGAATATGTTGAAAGAAATTTTGAAAAAGCCACCAGACTAGATGACGACAATCAGAATATAAATAATTATTCTTTTTAATTTTTTACTCACTATCATCTTATTTATCTTAATTCTTATTTTGAATTTATATGAAGGCATTGTCTTTAACTTAATTTCACAAATTGCGAATATTTTTTAAATAATACTTTCATAATAATTAATTTTTAAAAACAGGAATAAAGAATGAACAAACTAAAAACTTCTAATCTCGTTGAGGCACTTAAAATATTTTGATGCTACAGCAGTACTTATTGTGGTGTGACCCAAATTTCATGAGAATTTGGTAGTTGATTGGATAAAGAAAGCCTAGAGAAGTTTGGTTCGATAGACCTAATTGATAAGGATCAAATTTCAACAAAAATTGAGAGTTTGATTGGGAAAAGAATTTTGGAATGAAGAAAAACGTCATTGGTAGATTTGAACCTGAAATTGCAGTGCCGGGGTGCCCAAAGGAGGAAAACATTACAGGGACCCGGTATTTGGGTGTCGGGCTAAGTACACCATCGTCAAGCCCCGAGTTTCGAAACAGATGTCGAGCGTGGCCCAGCACCGGAGGGCCAATGTGGTAGTGCCGAAGCGCCACCTGGGTTGTGAAGAGTCTGATTTTGATGGGATTATTGCATTCTACTTTATTCAAAACACCAAAACAAGGCTCCTAGATATACTTCACGTGGTTTAATCTCTTTAGAGGCTACAACAACATTCATACAACATTTTAAGAGCTTGAGAACTTTAGTTCTTAATTGAGAGTATTGAGATGTTGATTTGTAAATAAATTCATTATTAATTATAATGAAATTCTCCTCATCTACCTATGGCTTTTTTGCGTCTTAGGTTTCCACATAAATTTTTTTGTGTTTTTGTGTGTTTGTTTATTTCATTATTACTATTATCTTGCTATCAATTCACAACAAAACTGGTAACAGAGCAAGGTTGATATTCCGTGTGACAACGATGAAATAGGATATTTTCGATATAGGATCGCAACACAATATTTACTCTATGGCGGGTGAAGATGCGATCGGTTATTGTAAAGATGGATTTGGAGGAAACCTTGCTAGGTTTTGATAAGATGCCTTCAACCTGGATACAAGATGAAAAGCAGTGTAGGGATCGAAAACCTAATCCTAAATTCATCTACATCTATCAAATCAAATTCTTCAGGATGTTCTAAATGAAAGAAGTACCGCTACGTCGTGGTTTAGATTGGAGTAGCTTTATGTGACAAAGAGCTTGACCAGTGGTAGTAAGTTACACTTGAAGTGGCGGTTGTTTCCCATCGGATGTCCATGGTACATCATTAGATGATCACTTAACTACGTTTAGAGAAATCGCGGCTGATTTGGAGACATTGGAAGCTAAATATGATAAGGAGGACTTGGAGTGGATGTTGTGTTCGTTGCCACCAGCATATGCAACTTTTAGATATACTATACTCTATAGTCGTGATACTCTCACCGTGGATGAGGTCTATGATACTTTATTGTTTGAAGAAAAAACAAGGCATCTTGTAAGTGGATATGAGAGTCAGGCTAAGGGCCTAGTTGGTCGTAGGAAGAATCAAGATAGGAATTTTGGTAGGAATATAAGGGGCCATCGAAATCCAAACATACAAAGAAAGTATGACACTATTGTAAAAAGAAGGGACACATCAGAGTTGATTGCTACTCCTTTGAAAAACAGAAACAGAACTGCTAGTGCTAGTGATAAAGGAAAGCAACTTGTAAATACATTGGAGGCTGATGTTGTCGAAGATGGGCAAAGTGAAGGAGAGATTCTTGTGATTTTTAACATTGGTTTCAAGCCTTGTGAGGATTGGGTTTCAGACTTGGCTTGTACATTACATATGTGAAAGTCTAAGAATGGCTAACCAAGAGGGGGTGGATTGGTTATTTAATTTTTTTTCGAAAAATTAATATAAATACAAGTAAGGACCAAATAGATAAATTCAAATAGTAAATACAATAAGTAAAAGAGAGAGAGAGAGAGAGAGAGAGAGAGAGAGATGATGCAAATAATATAATTATGGAGGTTCGATCCAAAACAATGATCTACGTCGTTTGTTACCAATCTCTCTGGCACGAGCCAGGCCTTTTCACTCTATCGATTAACTTATGGTGTAATCCAACCTTTTACAACGCTTTCAGTAACTTACAACCAATGAGCACCGATCATTATACAATATTGAGCTTTACGGAACCTCAAAACGACCCACAAATTTAATAGGAAAGTGGTTTTACAATTTGAAACTTCTCTCTTAATAAATGATATGATCAAATTAATTACCAAGAGAAAAATAGGTTAGCACTTTAATAAATAACAATGAATGAAGGTCAAGTGTTAGGTGAGAAAAACTTTGATAAGTAAAATGATTTTCAAAAGTTACTTCAATCAAAAGTTTTTCAAAATAAATGATCCTAGAAAAATAAATCAATGTAGCTTTGCTCAAGAATATCTCACATAAATGTTCTTAAAATTGTTGTATTGAATGTAAAGTGAAGTGATTTTTATAGCAGTCGAAACGCCAAAGTTTTTGACCAATCAGACATCTGCCTACTGAATCGGACGACTGAACTAACCATTGTGCGTCGAAATCAGAACGGTTAAAAATTTGACCGTTTGACGAAGAAGACATCCGTCAACCCAACCGGACATTGGCTTATGCAGAATTTTTTCGAATTTTTCTTCTTTTGATTATTTTAACAAGTGTAGGCTTTTAAAAAATATATTCATTTAAATTTTCAAAATGAGTGTTATTGGTAAAAGATTCAAAAATCAAGTGAAGATTTTTATCACCTAGAAAATAATTTTTTTGCGAGCGTTTTTATGAATAATTTATTTCGTGTATAAAAATTTAACTTATGAGTTCTCAGTGACTCATTGCTAAGAATTAAAGCATTTTACCTTTACATATGGATTCAAAGCATCTAAGTCTAATACCATCAATGAGTTCTTGATTCGATGTGAATGCTTCGAATGATTTGACGTGATTGCTCGACTTCCATCTCAATTTTCTTTGATCGTAAATTACGAGTCTTTTGGTCGCAATCCTTTTGCCTTCAATTGATCAATTTGGCCACAATAGTTATGAATACTTAAATTCAATTGTTAGAGATAAAATAATTTGTTTGATATAATCAAAACAT
The DNA here is from genome assembly GCA_903798335.1 of Fraxinus albicans. Classification (NCBI taxonomy): domain Eukaryota; kingdom Viridiplantae; phylum Streptophyta; class Magnoliopsida; order Lamiales; family Oleaceae; genus Fraxinus; species Fraxinus albicans. Next base: position 4,697 of record CAIGRM010015657.1, read on the forward strand.
GAGATCAACCATGGGTTAACAATTTCTCCATTTTTTATTGTGATAAACAAGATGATTTGCAAAATAGGATTGAACAATTAATATCATATTGATAGAGGAATATACATTATAAATTTATCATGTAATTCGTATTCCCACCGTCTTTTACAAACTAATGACCATACATTCAAAGTATATAGATGATTTTCCCTATTTTTCCCTTTTTCATATACTCCAAGCATATTATTGTCAAATCAAATCATGTATAATCATGCATAATCATCTCACTCAATTTCTCCCTTTTGACATAATCAAAAAGCACAAGACAAAACATGGATTACGAAATAACCATAGCATTAAACATAAAGAAATAATCATATCAAAATGATGTCCAAAAACCAACAACGTAAAGAAAATAAGCTAGACAAAGCACTAGTGCAGCCAAGTCATAAAGACATAAAGAAATATTTAAATATAGAATGTAGCATCGAAAGTGATAACTATGGCTCCGGAGGAAGTGGTGGAGGAAAATTGGCATAGAAGTGAGCATAGAATGCATTCTGCCGAGCCTGTATTGCTGCATGTTGTCCTTGAACGACATTTTGTTAAGCTTAGATGGCAGCCTGCTGGACTTGCAACTGCGGAAGCATTCCACCAAGACACTTGACAGTGTTTGAAACTCCGCAATAATTGAAATTTTTTTTAGAAAAATAGACTAGATATCAAGTGAAATGTCTACTCACAGATAATGGGTTGGAGTTTTGTTCAAATGAATTTAATAATTTTTGCGGGGTTGAAGGTATCATGAGACACTTGACAGTATTTGGAACTCCGGAACATAATGGTGTGGCAGAACGGATGAAAAGAATCATGAAAGAAAATGTTCGTTGTATGCTTTCAAATTCTAGGTTGCTTAAGACTTTTTGGGTTGAAACTATTACGGCTTGTTTTCTGATTAATCGCTTACCCTCAATTGTCATTGAAAAAAAGATACCAGAAGATGTATGGTCTAGTAAACATTATTTTATTCTGATTTAAAGATTTTTAAGTATCTTGATTATGCTCATGTGAATAATGGAAAGTTGAAACCTAGGTCTAGAAAGTGCATCTTTCTTGGGTATAAATCAAGTGTGAATGGATATAAGTTGTGGTGTCTTGAGACAGAAAATGTGGTAGTTAGTAGAGATGTAGTGTTTGATGAACTTGTTATGGTTTAAAATTTACTTCGTGTGGATTCTGGTAAAACTGATCAACAAGATCAAAATACTCAAATGGAGCTGAAAATTACTTCAGAAGAGAGATCAGAGGTTTCATATCAGTCTAGTTCAAAGTTAAGAGACAGTAACACTTTGCCTACTTTGCATATACTACCAGCAATACCATAGTATTCAATTGCTAAGGATAGACCTCCACAAAATTAAGGAGAAATAGATTTTGTAGCATATGCATTGAGTGTAACTAACATTATTGATTCCACTGATGAGCCTACTACACATTCAGATGTAGATTGTACTGATTCTAACAGATTGTTGGTTTCAATACAGGCAGAGATGAAGTCATTAAATAAAAACATCACTTGGGACTTGGTGAAATTACCCAAGAAAAAGAAGGTTGTTCACTGCAATAAGGTGTTTAAAATGAAGGAATGCACATCAGGAACTGAAGTGCCCAAGTATAGGGCCATATTTGTATCAAAGGGCTACAGTCAGATTTCAGGTGTTGAGTTCACAGATGTGTTCTCACTAGTAGTAAAACATATCTCAATTAGACCTTTACTTGGGGTTGTGGTAAAGGATGACTTGGAGCTTGAGCGTATGGATGTCAAGACATCATTCTTTCATGAAAAACTTGAAGAGAGCATTTACATGCAACAATCAGAGGGTTTCATAGTTTCTGAAAAGGAAGACAGTGTGCTTGTTGAAGAAATCCTTGTATGGATTGACACAGTCACCAAAATAGTTGCATAAAATGTTCGATTCATTCATCATTACTTATAACTTCATTAGAAGCAGTTATGATAGTTGTGTACTTCTAAAATAGAGATGATGGATCGATTACATATCTAGTGTTATATGTTGATGATATGTTCATAGAAGCCAAGGTCAGATATGTGATCTCAACTTTGTGAAGTACATGAGACGAAGGATTTGGGAGTAGAAATGAAGATTCTTGATATGGAGACTTTGAGGGATAGAAAAATTGTCAGATTGTATTTGATCAAAAGGGTACATTGAGAAGGTGCTTCACATGTTCAAAATGCTAAATACAAAGGTTGCCAGTACTCCCTTGGCTGCCCACTTCAAATTATCATCTGACTCGTGTCCTTAGTCAGACTAAGACATTGATTATATTTCTCGAGTTCCTTATTCAAGTGCAATGGATATTCAGATACTTAAAGGAATATACTAATGTTTGCTTACATTTTGGTAGAAATACAGATGGAGCTATTGGGTATGTAGATTCAGGCTACGCAGTGGATCTTGATAAGAAGAGATCACTTATAGTGTATGTGTTTACCCTTGGAGGCTGTGCTATCAGCTAGAACGTTATTTTGCTTAATACAGTAGTAGCATTGTCTACAATAAAAGCAGAGTATATTGCCATTACAAAGGTATGTAGTTGAGAGGATTGATTGGTGAAATCAGAGAAAACTTGCAGATTTCTATAGTGTATTGTGTTTGCCAGAGTGTTATCTTTCTGACTAAGGATCGAATATTTCACGAAAGGACTAAGCACATTGATGTGAGGTATCAGTTTTTGCATGATTTGATTGCTCGTGGTGATATTTTAGTTAGCAGGGTTGATACCAAGGAAAATCTTGCTGATATGATGACAAACTACTTCCCATTGCTAAATTTGAGAATTGCTTGAACTTAGTTAGTATTTGTCATTGATTTAGCCCATTGTGACTTGTTTGGAAGAGGTAAAGTGGTGTTTACTTTGGATAATCACTTGATTTGTGTCACGGCAGAGATTTATTATGGTGTGACCTAAATTCCATGAGAATTGGGTGGTTGATTTGATAAAGGAAGTCTAGAGAAGTTTGGTTTGATAGACATAATTGATAAGGATCGGATGAGAAGGACTTTGAAATGAAAAAAAACAACATTGATAGATTTGGACCCGAGACCGGGTGCCCAGGCATCACGGTGGCGGTGCCCAGGCACCCAACTGAAGAAAACATTACAGAGACTCTACATTAGGAAGCCGGGCCCCGGGTTTCAAAACAAGCGCAGTGTGTTGGGGCATCTGCCTAGCCCAGTGGCGCCAATTTGGTGGCGCCTATGTCTTGAAGCGTCCAATTTTAACGAGATTATTGCATTCAACTTCATTCAAAACACCAAAACAAAGCTCATATATATACTACACGTCGTTTAATCTTTTCAAAGGCTACAACATACAATATCTTGAGAGCTTTAGATCTTAATTGAGAGTATTGAGATCTTGATTTGTAAACACTTTCATTATTGAATATAGTGAAATTCTCCTCCCCTGCACATAATTTTTTTTTCCGTCTTGGGTTTTCACATAAAATCTTTGTATTCTTGTATGTTAGTTTATTTCTTTATTATTATTATCTTGCGATCAATTCACAATAGTACTTGATGTTATTAACATATATAAAAGACATAAAATCTAAATCGAAAAGACTAGTACAACCAAGACCATAAAAATAACAACAATATAATTTTTAGGCTTTCCCATTCACTTCAATTGCTATTTGCTCGCTTTTTTATTAATCCAATTAACAAGTTCCAATTGAATCTTATGTTTTCTCTTTTATCAAATGTCGAGATCGATAGGCTCGAAGTTATTTTTTGTAATCTTTTTGTGTCTTGATTCACTATTGATGATGGAGATATTAGTCTTTAATGGCATAAAATGTCAGTAACAACCATCGTCAATGACAAATCGAAAGAAATTTTTAAAGTCGATGAAAGTCATTCAAGAAAACAAATTGGTTGGTGATCACCGATGATTTCACTTTCTACTTTGTTGTTTGTTGATAGTCTCTTAAAAAATCCTAATCGATCACTGACAAAAATATAGTGAGCCTTAACGACATCATATTGACTACTTTTTTTAACCAAAGAACTGTTGTCAAGTTTTGTATTTGCTGATAACAATTCCACACAAAGAAAGGTAATACTTCACCCGGAAACAAAGTCATCACCCATTTAATAAAAGAACTGGTATAGACTATAATGCGTCAAAAAATATTCACTCTATTTAACATTATGTAATGTTAATAACATAGTATTTGCTTAGCCTTTCTTTTTTTTTTTTTTTTTTTGAACTTAGACAAACATAATTAGAGATACATCTTTTAATTTTTCTTCTTTCTCATCCACGATAATACTGTGAAATATATCTCCTTTAGTACAGAAAAGATTATGTCAGTATTATCATTATTTTTTTTAGGTTTTATTTTATTTTACTTATCGATGGAATATAAGTATGTTTAGTGACTAAAAATTGTTTTCCTTTAAATTTTATTACTGACATAACGTTCTCCAACAAAGTCAAAATGAATTTTTCTATCAATAATTTCATAATACCATCGCATATCGGACCTTTCGAAACTATAATCTTAACATCTATTCAATTGTTAATTTGACACTAATTCGACACTTATATTAGTGGCAAATTAATGTGGGTAAAGCAAAATCGGGTTATTAATAATTTGCGTCAATTTTCTAATTATCAATTATCGAGTGGATTAATATATAGTTCGGTATCAATAGCCCAATGGACTACGAATTTCCCAGGCTAGTTGCAAATATTGGAAATTACACTACAACGGATATTAAAGGTGGCAATTCTAAAATCAGGTATTAAGTTTATTTGAGTATAAATTAGGTATTAATCAAACTTAAAATTGGTCTCTATCATCTCTCACTATCATATATCACTCTCCGACGACTCCAACGACAATATGTAGAAGACACAACTCATAAATGGATCTGAATCGCGAATGTACGTGACACTCTGATCTGAGCAGCGACGAACTTGCGATCTGAACAACTGCAGCAGCAAATTACATTTCGGAAAGATTCTTTATTTCTTCCATGAAAAATTGATTTTAATTTCAGATCTAACATCTAATTTAAAACCACTTGAATTTTCTTGCATGTTTTCTTTTGTGGTGGTGGTGGTTTGTGATGATTTTTGTGGTGGACGTCGATGATGGTGATGATATGGCGATGGTGTGGATTTATTGGTGGTGGTGGTGACTTAATGTCTAGAGGTGGTGGTTTATGGTGGAAGTGACGGTGATCTATGGCACAAATGGTGGTGGGTTTTGTTGTGGTTTTAGCCTTTGACTATTTAACACAATAAGATACAACTGATGGTAATGACGTTGATGAAGTAGCACAGTATATTAGAAGTGGTGATAACGTCACATATTAAAAGCTGGTTGGTGGGAGATTGGTATGGTGGAGGACATTCACTTGGTTGTGGTGGTTGGTACATGCTGTGGTAGCGGCGGCATGGCATACCTATAGATAAATGTCCAAAGGCGGTGATGGTGACGTTGTGTAGGTCACCGTCGATTGAGTTTCTGTGACCAAATCTCTTGAATATGTGATCTATCAAAGTGTACGGATTACATGTCAAAGTGCATATGTCACAAGTCATAGATTCAAGATATTTTGACACCGGGCAGAATAGTGATTATTCTGTAGGCTAGTTCTATCAGCAAATTCACAAGGAAGAACATAAGATTAACGCCGAAAAAAAAAAACACAAAGAAAACGTCTCTGAAGTTTAGAGAATTTTATTATATCACGCAATGATGAAAATAAGTCCACAAGCCGGACTTTATAATCGAAATCCGAATTTTACCAAAAATGGCAAAATTTCCAAAATTATGCCAAACAAAAATATGGAATAAAATAAGTGGTCTGTGAAAAATCTAGCCCAAATCGGGTTAAAAATTATCTCCTAACATGCAATCGAAATATTACTAAAAATAGTAAAATTTAACTAAAAATAATAATTTGGAAGGGAAAACAGCGGAATTTGAGGTTGAAAACGGCACACAACAAGCGAAGCTGGGTGGCCACGACATGTGCGCCGAAACAATCTTTCCGGATTGTGGTCATAATCGCGATTCCGATAGTCGTAGCCAAAGTTATGGCCAAATT
>CAIGRM010015722.1:0-26088 GCA_903798335.1 Fraxinus albicans
CAATCTCAAATAAGTTCGACCATAAATTTAATGATGGTAAAAATATAAAATAATATTAAGACAAATGACATAGTTTATAATACCAAATTGTTGAACAAAATTTGAGTTTATATAATTTTTACACACACCACTTAATTAATTAAATAATATAATATTTCCACTTAATGGATTATTTCTTTCTATGCACCCTTTCTCTCACAAGTTTTGACTACAAAAAAACAAAAAAAAAAACTCAAATTATTTGTGAGGTCATTTGACCTCACATGACCCCATGTGGGTTCGTCCCTGAGTTCATGTGACTTTTTTTTAATAAAAAAAATAAAATTATTTATTCGATACATATATGTTCAGATCAAGGTATATGCTATTGAATAAGTTGGGTCGAGAATTATGCATTTTCAGCTCAAGAATTCGATACATATATCAACTTATTTCTTGACCTCCATCGAAAACGGATACTCTTCGTGAATAAATCATGTAGAGAATAGTATAAACATGTATGTATTAGTTTTATTTCTTTATTCGTGCTATTATTTTCTTATATATAACAACTTTTTTTTTTCTCTCTCATAAAGCATAAACACAAATCATAATCAAGAAATTAGTTTATAAGTTCTTTAGTGCGACAATACTGAAAAACTTTATCTTTGAGCAATGATTATAGAGACAAAATCCCCTTTATTATCATAAAAAAATTATATAAATTGGATTACAAGTTAATGATATCATTGTTCCACGTACTTCTTGTATCTTATAGGTCCCAATCATATATTTGCTGAATGATTTCTCGTGGCATGTTTGGCTAAACTTCAAACGTTTACTCATATGTAAAAAAAAAGTCTTAAAATAAATAATATTTTAATAATGGAAATTATAAATAGATTACTTACTTTACGTACGCGAATATAAGAAAAAAGTTATTTAAACAATAAAATATTTAAAAATAACTTTACTTGTTTTTCAATAAGCTTAGCCAAACATGCTCTAAGCATTTGCCAGACAAAGCTGGATATTTATTAATTAATTATGAAATGAATGCTTTAATTAAGTTCTTTTAAAAACTAGACTGATTAGTCAAACATTGTCAGCAAACAATTATTTTACCAGCTTTAACTCGTTAAAGAATAATGGCGTGACTTATTATACATAATTACTGAGCTATTAAAGTCATTTGCTTCAACTATCATTAACTTTTGTCCATCAGCAATTAAAGTTTTGAATTATATATTCACCAACTCATTGTTGAAAAGGGCTATTAAAATTTATATCCGCAGACTTTTAATTACCTTGACTTTCAGGGTGCAAATGGAACACATTCTTCCACCAATCCACGTGACATTATGTCATTTGACAATTTAAAAAAAAAATATTTTCTCATTCAAATGTTTTCTGTCAACACACTTTCTGTCAACAAGGGTGGCAAAAAGTGATGTACAAATGACAAAATACATACTTTTATCTGCGCTAAACTTCTTATAAACAGTGGTGTCTATCACGCACGTCAAAAGGAAAATAGAACTACATATGCTCTTATTCCGTTGTCAATAACATTCTCTAACTTGATAGTCAAAGTACTTTAAGTGACACATTACAACGATGCCAATCTCATTCCGACAACACGAGATCTATGTCATACACTATAAATTCCCAAATACATTTTACACACGTGTTAGACATATATTCAATTTACAAACAAATTCAAAAAGTTAAGTTTGGGAGAATAGCAGTCACATTACCAAATATTTTATTTTGCTATAGACTTAATTAAAACCTTTCATTTGTGTCACCTATGATACCAAACATTTCAAAAACTCACATCTAGAGTTCAAATGAATGAAAAGTTTGAGTCAAGTCTGCAACAAAATGAAAGTTTTGATACCGTGACCGCAATTCTCCTTCTAATGGAACACTTTATGCACATGTCAAACATATATGTCAACCTAGGATTTTACTTTTCTTACCCAAAGTGAGAAGTAAAATTAATCATCATGGATTCATGGGGACCCATAATTATTGTGGTTGCGCATAAGATTAAGAGTAGTTTTGTAGTTAATCTTCACACACTGTTTAAAGATGAAAATAATTATGAGAGAACCTTAATAAACAAATGTACTCGTTTAGGACAAGGAAGCCCATGTAAATGATTTGATCACATGGAAGAAACATCATCTTTTTCTTCTTGATATGCTCATTGATGAATCTTCTTTCATTTTGAATAAATAAATCCAACAATGATGATGAATTTAATTTTGTTCTTAATAAATTTGAGATCGATTAATTGTCATCGTGTGTGATTTATCGTTAGATCTAAATTCAAAGCAACAAGATCTTTGTGACTTCTTTCCAAATTTGGAAACGTTTTTGAAGAGTTTCAATTTTCGAAACGTGTCCAAGATAGAAACAATAACATGTTAGAGATTTTATTTTTATTTCCACTCTGCCCGATTTATTTTTAAATTTAAATCCAAAGTTAATTTTAAATGTATTCTAATTTCTTATCTTATCCATTTTAATATAACAACAACTCCAACTAATAAAATAAAACCTGGAAGGATAAATCCCCATTCTTTTTATACTCCACGAGACAGACATTATAGCATTACATTTCCCTGAGAATCTCTCTCAAGAATTGGCTTCATAAAAGAGAGAATGTACAAACCTCAAAGAGAAAGCTTTATTATAAAAATAGATGGTGAAAGTGGCATTCAGAACTCAAAAACTAGGATATTGAATTTCTCAGGCATGAAATTCTTTGATCGCTTCCGCAAGATGTTAATGAAGTTCATCTTCTCCACCGGCTCTCGGTCGGCACCGGAGGTGGTGCATAGGCGGCGGTCTTGTGATCACCGACCTGACCCTCCCAAAACTTCTTGCAGCTCAACATATTACTCCTCGAATTCACACTATAATGAAGCCATTGCTGATTGCATTGAGTTCTTTAACAAGTCATCACAAGATGGGATTTTTGGCTCTAGAAAATCAGATGTTGTGGTATGATTTTATTTAGATTGTACACAGCTATCTGCAGTATATGGGAAGACAGGTTTTTTTGCATTTTTTTTGAATCTATATATTGGCACACTTTTGTATGTATATTTAAAGAAAAATTTCCTTAAGCAGTTCCAATTTATTGTCCGAATAGCAAATTAGTGTATCAATTTTAAAAGGAAGGATGTTGCTCATCACCTTTCCTTATGGACAAGTTTTTGAGTCACCAACTCAAGTTAGGAAACAAAAAGTAGTTTCAAAAGTTTGACATTTGAAACTCATGTAACAATTTAGTAGAGATTTAACAATTTTTGTCGTTAAAAACTGATTCAGTAATATTATAATGAAAGGCGGAGACCAACAGTGAAATTTGAGGACTAACTTGCTACTAATGATAATAAAAATGAGGATTAACTTGCTACCTGGATAATAACTGGAGACCAACAATGAAATTTCCCATATTTAATTAAATATTAAATCCATAAAAGAATTATTATCCACATTCTTAAAAAAAATTCATTCTTTCGATATTTATTTTCAACCACACAATTTTCAATAAAATAATATTAAACGCAAATCCAAAACTTTTACTTCTTTTTTAACTGCATATTTTTCGGCACATTACTATTTAAAATGCATTATTTCCTTAAGAATGTGCATCGAATAAGGCCATAATAGTACTAACCACTATGTGTCTTTCACTACCAAAAAACATAAAGGACGGAATTATTATTTTTTTTTCTCTAAATGTCTAATTTTATCTCGTGCATGCATTTTGCGTATCTTGTAGGTCTACTAAAATAGCTTCATCTTATTTATTTTTGGTATATTGGGCTATAAACAAATGAAAATGAGAGAAAAAAAATGTAGAGAATCGTCGGTCTATGCTTAAAGGTTAACTCATTAGGTGGAGTATAGTTCAATCTCTTATAAACTTATTATCTACTCTATATATTTAACTAATGTTGAATTTTGTTTGCATCTTTTCAGCAATCCCTACTTTGAACAACATTCCCCTCTTCAAGCAATAATTTATCCATCTCTCTTCCTCAAAAGAAGAAGGATAACATGTTATATCAATGATCAACTCTGTCATCGCATTAGGGCCATTGCCTTAAGCGACAGCTATGAATTTTCAAGTTTATCATGATCTAACTTGAGGCCCATCACCATCGTTCGGCTGCACTTGGATATCCATCTTATGCGTTCACGTGATTAAATTTAGGACCAAATTTTGATACCACTCCCAAGATATAAGAACTCAGTGTTTTGGTCCTTTTGGATCAACTTGCCTTGGAGCTCTTTTCTATTGAAATCCTTCCATTCAGTAGCTATCCTCTTGTGAAGCCCCTGTCACACGGGCATGGTCAAATGACCAACTAAATAGCTGGTCATAGACAAGTCTTTAAAGCTGGTCATTGATAAACTTTAGAGTCTATTCAATGACCAACAATATAATTGATAATTAATCGTTCCTCGACCAGTTATGCTTGACCGTCATGAGGGCAGTTGATTAGTCATCCTTAGCCAGATCGATGTCGCTCACATTCTACGGTCCAAACATGTGCTATAGGTATCCATAGATCTTAGTACCTCTATATTGGAATAAGCATCATATATCCAATGTATAAGGACTCGACAAGTGTTCGGAAATCCTCGCACGGTAGTACTTACACATGTTAACCCTTGATTCAATGTTCGAGAGTGATGAAAATTTGTTCGCGCAAAATTTGTAAGCGTATGAGATTGTTGACAAATAATATGTGATAAGTTAAAAGTATTGTGCCACGAGAGAAATATGCTTTAAAATGATTTATATTATTTGAATCAGATTTGAATATTGTTAAACAAAAGAGATTTGACTTGTTTTTATCTAAATTAATCTATTAATTAATTAAAAACTTTGTTTTTATGAATGAATGGATGAATGTATTGAATTTATGAATCTACATATTTTTATTCTATTTTCAATTCTCAACCTATGTAATTAGTGATATTTTTGTGTTCTTGATAATCGATAATCCAATTACATATACCTATCTCTCCTGAGGTAAATTAAACATATTCTAAACATAACCCGATCGTATTCGTAGTCCAAATTCATATTAAAGTAATGCATTCATGAACACGATTATCAATAAGATTGCACATACAGTACATGTTATTCATAACATCTATTACCCATGTGTTGAAATTGCAAAGTTCTAACCTATTATGAACTTTTCATCACCATAAAAGTAACTAATTATCTAATTGGTGACTAATCAATTAAATAATATAAAAAAAACACGCAACACAATCAAGAAAATACTAACTACTAGTCTTTCAATTAAGAATAAGAAAACATAGGTTTAATCTTCATCCAATACAAACAATAATTTCGCTTAGCATGATTTCCATAATATTAATAGAAGAATAACGAAAAGATATCACCTGGAATATGAATGAATACAAGAAGTCTTAATCTTCAATTCCAAACTCTAAATTTCACGATTTTGATGTAATTAGCCTTCAATTTTTGTTAGATTTATTGCCTCTTTTCTTGATGAATTTTGTGATATGATGTGGTATGAAAATCTAGAGAGATCGTTAATGTTTAAACCTTCTTATGTATTTATATATGGTGAATTTAGGTCAAGAAATGCGTTCCATTTGGCTTCCAAAAGAGATTGTATCACAAAAGAAAAATTGATCCCGTTTGTCAAAATTTGGCTCATGCCCACACTTGGTACATCTGCTTGCCCACGCATACGCAAGTAGAATTGGTCTCAGGAGCAAAATATAAGCCCTTGCATGTGCAATCAGCATATGATTTTTTTTTTTTACCTTCCTTTTGTCTTTTATTCTCGTCTAGTGGACTCCATATGATTTTCAATCCTAGTTTTGTGGTTTGAATTAATTATTGTATATTTGTAATTTAGTCCCCAATTTTTGAAAATCATTCGTTGTCGCCAATTTTTCATTTCATTCTTCCAATTTCAATTTCAATCATCAAGTTTTACCTAAAAAAATAAATACGTGAGATTAAGCTATAATTTATCAAAAGTACTCTCAAATATTCATATTTAAAGGTCTAGATAATTGTAGAAATTACACTTATCACTTCACATATATCCAATGTTTAAAGACTCAACAAGTGTTTGGGAATCCTCACACTGCAAAACACAAGTTAACCCTAGATTCAATGTTCGAGAGTGTGATACGTGTCTCGTGATCCTTACGCCACGTCTCCAAGATCATCTCCTATAAATATGTGATGATTAGGCATTTCCCTTAAGCTTTTTCGGATAATTGAAACATCGAAAATACATTCTCAGTCCTCAAAACAAGACTTTTGATGATCCAATTTTTGTAAGTATAATCACATATAACATGAAATAAATTACCCCAAACATGCTTGAAAGCTCTTGGACTTCACTATCCTAATTTTTCACAACGAAATGGCTGCAAATATATCTATACCAGTGATATGAGGATGCTATAATTTCTTATGCAATGTGTGATGTTTGCTAGAAGTTGATAAAACCTTGGAGAGTTAAATAAAGGTATGGTTAAAAATAAAGTTTGATTACACCTTTTATCAAACAAAAGCTTTAGCACGCAAGCAAGCAACTAGTAGGATTCACATATGTTGTTGCACTCAATATGCGACCTGTGCAAGAGCTCGTAGAAAATGAAATTGAGTTTCCAAATAATTATATTTGGGAAAATCCTGATTTTGGAACCATAGATGCTTCTATTCCCCTTGGAGACATTCCAGTTATTGATATTACTCAATTGAATGGTTCAGGTCAACTTCAATAAGCTCTCAGCTCTTGGGGATGCTTTTAGGTTAAAAATAATCTGCTTTTTTTTTTTTTCCAATTCAAATTATGATTTTAGATTAAAACTTAAATGAGTTGGATTGGAATGGAATTTCAGGCAATCAATCATGGAATTGAAAATTCCTTTCTGGAAGAAGTATGTAAAGCTGCCAAACAATTTTTTTTAGCTTCCAAAGAGGAAGAAGAAAACATATGTAAGATAGAAAGGTGAATTTGATTGGTACGGCAATGATATGATTCTTTTCCACAATCGAACACATGATTGGAACAATCGATTGTACCTTTCACTCATCCCACAAGATGAGAAAAAAACGAAAATATTGGCCTCAAAATCCACAATCTTTTAGGAATTTTTTTTTATCAATTCAAACAACTTTATAAGTTGAGTTTTTTTATTTCGAGTAAGTTTGATGCGTAGACCTCATCGTTCTACATGAGGATATTGAATGAGTTAGCTACAAGGATACAATAAACAGAAATGCTTCTAAAGCCCATGGCAAGGTCACTGTGCTTAGAAAAGGACCGCTTAAGAAAATTGGCCAGACTAATTGATCTTGAAATTAAGCTAGTAGGTGCTAATGCTGGTAGAATACGAAAGAATAATGATCTGTGTGTATTGATTAAATTGTACATGAGGTAGTCTTTAAATAAAAATGGAGAAAAGAAATAATAATACAATTGTTTACAGCTGTTCACTAACAAAATCAGTTGATCTAACTAACTTTCACAATTCATTTCCACGTCAGCTTCTTCTGGTAGTCTCAACAACCCCCTTCAAGATGGAGTGTATATGTTGCACACATTCATCTTGTACAATAAGGAATGAAATAGATATGCTGCCACTGGTTTTGTCATAATGTCTGCAAGTTGGTTATTTGAAGATACATGCATAGTGTGTAGAACTCCGGCCTTAATCTTGTTCTTTACTACGTGACAATCTAGTTTGATATGTTTTGTTCTCTCGTGAAATACGGGATTGACAGCAATATGTAATGCAGCTTGATTATCACAATATGACAATGCAGGCTTCTCATGTTTGATCCCCAAGTCAGCTAGTAGGTATAGAAGCCATTGTACTTCGCATGTAGCAGACGCCATAGCACGGTATTCAACTTCTACCGAAGATCTAGAGACTATACTTTGCTTCTTAGATTTCCAGGATATTAAAGCATTTCCTAGAAAACTGCAATATCCGGTTATGGACCTCCTTGAGTTAGGGCAACTGGCCCAATTTGAATCTGAAAAAATCTGAAAACCGTAAGTCATTCTCTTTAGGGAAGAAAATCTCTTGTCCTGGTGTGCTCTTGATATATCTCAGTACCCTGTAGGCTGCATCTAAAGGAGGTTCCCTTGGTTGGTTCATAAACTGACTCAACACTTGAACCACATAGCTCAAATCAGGCCTAGTAATGGTTAAGTAAAGTAACCGTCCCACCAGCCTTCTGTAGAGTGAAGCATCCTTCAATAATTCTCCACTTTCTCTATCCAATTTAGCATTCTTCTCCATTAGCGTATTTGCTGGTTTGGCACCACTAAAACTAGCATCTTCTAAAATGTCTATGGCAAATTTTCTTTGACATAAAGAAATTTCTTTCTTAGACCGAGCTACCTCTAGTCCTAGGAAATATTTTAATGCTCCTAGATCCTTTATCTTGAATTGTCTATCAAGGGAGACCTTCAAATCATCCATGCCTTGTGAATCATTTCCTGTCAAGACAATATCATCCACATACACTAAAAGGGCAACAAAGGAACCATTCCTATTCCTGGTAAACAGTGTATAATCAGGTTTGGATTGTACAAAACCTTCTTGTAATAGAAAATCTGAGAACTTGGTGAACCATTGTCTAGAGGCCTGTCTTAAGTAGTATAAAGACTTGTTGAGCTTGCATACCATATTGCCCCCTTTGCTGTCAAGACCAGGAGGAAGTATCATGTATATTTCCTCATTTAGATCACCATGTAAAAAGGTATTGTGGACATCCAATTGTAAGAGATTAAAATCCTTAGCAGTAGCCACAGCCAAAAGGACCCTCACAGAAGTAAGTTTTACCACCGGAGAAAAAGTTTCAAGATAATCAAAACCTTCTTTTTGAGTATAGCCCTTAGCCACTAATTTGGATTTATACCTCTCTAAGGACCCATTAGCTTTCAATTTCACTTTAAACACCCATTTACAGTCAATTGGAGTCTTGCTAAGAGGTAAACAAGTGATTGTCCAAGTGTTATTGTCCTCAAGTGCCTTAATTTCCTTAGCCATTGCATCACACCGGTTAGGATCTTTGACAGCTTGATCAAAGGAATGAGGCTCAGTCAATCTCGTAATATTAAGAGAATAAGCAAGATGATACTGGATATCACAATTGAAGCTCAAGCTTCAAGGTACCTTGCTTGTGGACTGATTTGAACTGCTAAGAGGGTCTTGAGCCAAGTGACAATGATAGTGTTGAAGATAGGAAGGAGTCTGTTTAGTTATTGTGGATCTTCTCAGAGAAGAAATTATGTCTTGTGAAGGTGGATGGTTTGTTGGTGGGAAGATGGGAGTATCCTAGTGATCAGGGAAATTATTTAGTGACATATTATCATGATTTTCAGGTATAGGAGGCACATGAGAAGGCAAAACGTGAAAGGGAGACTCTGGAACTAGATTCGGTAAGACAAATGGATCACAATGATTCAAAGGAAGTTGTTTATATGGAAAAATATTTTCATAGAAGATGACATTTCTTGAAATGAAGACAGTCTGAGTTTGAAGATTTAGGAGTTTAAAACCTTTGACAGAATATGGATAGCAAAGAAAGATACATTTAGTTGCTCTAGAATCAAATTTTGATCGATTTCTAGTAAGTGTGTAAGCAAAACATAACCAGTCGAAAATCCTGAAGTGAGTGTAATCTGGTTTCTAAGAGAAAAGAGCTTCAAAAGGGGATTTTCCATAAAGTAGAGGGGTGGGAAGTCTGTTGATTATATAAGTGGCCAATTTGTATACACTCACTTCAGAAACTAAGAGGTAAATTAGCTTGAAAACGAATGGCTCTAGCAACATTTAATAGATGTTGATACTTTCTCTCGACTACTCCATTTTGTTGAGGTAATTCAACACATGTCTTTTGATGTATAACACCTTTAGATGAGAAAAAATCTCTAAGGTGAAATTCTGAATCATTATCTGAACGAATACATTTTATCTTGAGGTTAAATTGTGTTTCAATTAAAGTGAAGAAAGTAGAAATGATAAATTGTGTTTGACTTTTAGAATTTAGCAACCAAGTCCATGTAAATCGAGTAAAGTCATCAACAAGAGTTAGAAAATATTTTAAACCATCAATAGCAGTGGTAGAGAAAGGACCCCATAGATCAGCGTATATGAGATCAAATGGAGCAACACTTTTTATTTCACTAGAAACATAGGGTAATCTGTGCAATTTAGCCATAGGATAAACATCGCACTGGTGTATATTATTTACATTCAAATCTGAAATGATAGGTTGCAACATTTGTAGGCGTTGCAAGGACGGAGGACCTAACCTAGAATGCCACATATTAGAAACTGTGGATGTTACAAAATTAACATAATGTTTGGGTTGTTTGGAAGTGATATTCAGCATATAGAATCAGCCATTCCTCTCTTTAGCCAGACCAATCGTCGTCCATGAGCATAGGTCCTGTATATAGCACACACCAGACAATAAGATGAGAGCACACTTGACTATTTTAAGCAAACAACTGACTGGAACGATATTGAATGCAAAAGATGGCACACACAGAACATTTCTCAGAATAATGAAGTTTCTAAGCTTAATTGAACCAACATATGTAACCTCTGCTAAAGTACCATTTGGAAGCTTAACAAAATTTGATACTGAAGCTGTGATTTCAGAGAGTAAATGGACTAAGCATACCATATAATCTGAAGCACCAGTGTCTAAAATCCATTCATAATTCATTCTCAAAGTTTCTGAATCTTCACATGACTTAGATGCCAGTTTACAAGAAAAACATTGACTAAATATTGATGCATTGTGGGGCAAATAACATGATATGCCTGCCAGATTTGTTAAGGCATGGTCCTGTGAACTAGAGGTGTCTGGATTCTGAGAAATAAAGGTACGGGTACCTGTGAAAGGCGGATGCGTTTCATCAGTAGGTTGAATCAAAGCCAGCAGTTGTTGATACTGGTTCTTAGTGAAAGGGAATTGTGCAAGATTAGTAGTGCCATCGGGAGCGGATTCCACTTGATTTGCAACTCCATGGACCATATGATTCTTGTTCCTGAACTTATATCCTGGTGGATAACCGTGCACTTGGTAACATTTGTCAATTTTGTAACTAAGAAGACCATAGTGGCTACACTGAGGACGCTCCTTCTTATTGGTCTGTCCAATGTAGTTGTTCCTTCCCCCAATAGCAGTTTGATATCTATTGAAATTCTTAGCAACCATAGCAACGGAATCTAGATTGTGTATTCCAGCAGCGATTTCTCTTTGCTTCTCCTCTTGTACAATCAGAGAGAAGACTTTGTTAATTGCTGGTAATGGATCAATCAATAGTATTTGACCTCGAATCTGAGAGTAACTTTCATTCAGCCCCATCAGGAACTGCACTACATATTCCTCTTATTGAAATTTCGCCAAGGGAACTGGAATACGTCTATAGCACCCAAGTTCATCCCAAAGTGTCTTTAGTTTAGTGAAATAGGCACTCACTAAACGCTGATCTTGTGTTAAAGAGGTGATTGTCTTCCTTAATTGAAAGATACGAGGTCCATTACTTTGTGAAAACCTCTCTTTAAGATCAGACAAAATACTAGCAGCAGTATCAATATAAAGGACACTGGTAGCAATTTCCTTAGAAATAGAATTTAAAAATAACCATATGATTGCATCTCTTCCAAGTTGGATAGACCGAATCACCTTCATTAGGTTTACTCAGGGATCCATCGATAAAACACGACTTGTTTTTGGCACTTAGAACCATTTCAATAGATCTACTCCATGAGGCATAGTTGTCTTTGTTCAGCTGCTGAGAGACAATCAAGGCACCAAGACTATCTCCATGGTATAAAAAAAATTGGACTGAGAGCCTCTGTTCTTGCTGCAGATTCAGACGCAAGAATTGAAACAGAGGGCTCAGGAATTAATAACTCAAAAGCTGAAGCGGAAGCATCATTCAGCTCTGATACCATCTCGAAATTAAGCTAGCAGGTGCTAATAATGGTAGAATACGGAAGAATAATAAACAGAAAATATTCTGTGTATATTGATTGAATTTTACATGAGGTAGTCTTTAAATAAAATGGAGAAAAGAAATAATAATACAATTGTTTACAGTTGTTCACTAACAAAATCAGTTGATCTAACTAACTTTCACAATTCATTTCCATGTCAGCTTATTTTAGTAGCTTCTTCTGGTAGTCTCAACAATTGATGCAAGATTCAACCATTATCCTCCATGTCCGAGGCCCAATCTTTCTCTTGGAATCAAGCCACATGCAAATGGATCTACAATAACTTTTCTCTCGCAAGACAATGAAGTAGAAGCTCTTCAAGTCATGAAAGATGATCAATGGTTTCATGTTCCTATAATACCTTATGCTTTATTTGTTCTTGCCGGTGATCAATTAGAGGTACATAGAATCATATGTTTATTTCTAATGTCTTTTGGAAAGAAAATATAGTTGATTGGCCCATTTTTTTGTAATGGTCATGTGGGCAATAAATACCATGCCCACTCGCGTCCATGCAAGTAAATTCCAACACATTTTGACTAGAGATCCAGACAAAAAATGTTGGTGTTTATGGATGTGGAAGAGTTCTATGACACGTGACAAAAATGTTCGAGCACCGATAATATGATAAAAAATGATTGCATATAAATAAAAATCATAAACAACTCCACCAAAGTAGAAGTAATCTAAACTTAAACAAAAAAATATGGAATAAGTAAGAAAGAAGATTGAGTGTGGTTCAAGTGTAAATGGTTGCATTAGATTCAAATGTTCCATTAATTGTTTATTTATAGAGTTCTAGCCGAAGTGGTAACCGTTAGATAAGAACCACGTTGCTTCATCTCCCAGGTCGAAGCCTTACATATCAGTTTGCTATGCATTGAATATATTGATGACGGGTAAGCCACCCTATACCCTAAGCTGGCAATTCTGACATTCATTATTACAAACGTTACATCAGTCATTCCTAAATATTACCTGCAGACCCTGTAAAAGACAGCAAGAGCTTCAGCCAAAAGGAGTTTCGGATTGGAGCTAGGGCTTTAGCGAAAGGGAGCTTCAGATTGGAGGCATATGATGTTAACCTTAGAAAATTTGGAGGTGATCCCTTTTTGGGATCCAACTCTTTTCCTAGACACTCGTACTTCCCTACATGGTTGATGGTTCATCTATGTAAGGGTTTTGCTATGATGATCAGCTTCATATATGGGAGGCTTATGATATCAATTTTAGAGAATTTGAAGGTGGTCCCTTTTGGGATCCACCTCTTTTTCGAGACGCTCATGCTTCCCTACATGGTGAATGGTTCATCCACACAAAGACTTCTTCCATTATGATCAGCTTCATCCATGAGAGGCTTATGATGTCAACCTTAGAGAATTTGGAGGTGGATGATTCATCAATGCAGAGGCTTCTACCATGATGTTCAGTTTCATCCATGGTAGGCATATGATGTTAAATTTGGATAATTTGGAAGTGGTCCTTTTTGGGATCTTCCTCTTTTCCGAAACTCTCATCATTCCCTACATGATGATGGTTCTTGCATGAAGAGGCTTTTCCCATGGTATTCAACTTCATCCATGAGAGGCATATGATGTCAACCTTAGCGAATTCGGAGGTGATCCCTTTTGGAATCCACATTTTCTCTGAGGCGCTCATACTTCCCTATATGGTGGATGATTCATCTAAGCTTCTTTCACGGTTTTCAACTTCATCTATGGGAGGCATATGATGCTAAACTTGGAGAATTTGGAGGTGGTCCATTTTGGGATCCACGTCTTCTCCATGACACTCATATTTTTCAACATGGTGGATGGCTCATCCATGAATAGGCTTCTCCATGGTGTTCAGCTTCATCCATGGGGGCTTCATCTTTATAGGTATCTAAAGCGAGCCTCCATTGGGATGCTTCTCACCTCTCATTTCAAAGTGGATTACTTCCTTGTATGGGAGTGATTTATCCATGTCAAGGGTTCCCCCATAGTGGATGGTTCATCCATGGGGGGCTGATGAATAGGAAAAGATGAAGCCTTACATGGTGGATATGTTGAAGGTCATGCTTGTGTATAGGCAAAATATGAGAAATGCCTTCAAGTCCTTCAGTAATTTCACCCTTGGGTCCCTCAACTTTTACATTTTGATCCTTGTATTTTGACTTTTATTTCAATCATACCTTTGATAAATTGCATTCAAAGTCCTTCAACTTTCGAAACATCTACACTTCAATTTCTAAGTTCAAATTTTTGTACGCTTTTATTTTTCTTCTCTTCTTTTGTGTTGTTCCCCTTCAATTTGAAATTTTTTGCTTATCACTCGATAGAGGCACCACCCTTCTTCAGTGTTACTCCATTTATGGCCCTCTCTAAAAGCCTCCCCTTTGTAAGAGGGTCTTCCAACAGCATATTCATCAAAGACATCCTTTTTAGGGAAATTTCTTATTCAAAGCCACTTCTTTAGCAACCTTTCCCCTTTCAAGGAGACTCTAATTCATGTCTTCTTCTTTGGAGACCTCTCCCTTTCAAGGGGTCTATTTATTCAAAGCAATTTCTTTAGCGGCTTCCACTTTTCAAGAGGTCCTCTTATTCATGGACTCCTTGTTGGAGACCTCTCCCTTTCAAGTGGTCTATTTATTCAATGCTACTTCTTCAGCGGCCTATCCCTTTTTAGAGGGTCTTATAAATGGATTTCTATCTCAATATATTTATTTCATTTTTTCAAAAAATATCAGCAATCCAACTACCGATGTCAATTCTAAATCTCTTTCTTAGGGCTTCCTTTTGTTTTTTTTTCAAGAACAAATCATTTTTCAAGGGGAAAGCCAAATAAATATTTGGGTAAGCTTTTTCCATAGGAATGTTCATGGTTGTAGAGTCATCTTCTATAAACGACGTCAATTTGTTGACCTCATTTTTTGCAATGATTGCGTGGACAATATATGTCAGGTTCACTCGATTCCACACAAGCAAATTCCAACAGGATTTGATCGAAGATTCAGGCAGAAAAGGGTAGCGTTTATGGACGTGGGAGATATTTTACGACGGGAGACACAAATGTTCAAGTACTAGGAATATAATCAAAGGTGATTACAGATTCAACTAACAATCACAAACAACTCAACCACGGTGTAAATAATCTAAACTCAAGATATAAATATGGAATAAGTAAGAGAGAAGATTGAGTGTGGTTTCAAGTGTAAGGAAATGCGTTAGATTCAAATGTTACAAGAATTGCTTATTTATAGAGTTCGAAATGGTAGCCATTAGATAAGAACCACGTGGCATCATCTCCCATGTCGAAGCCTCACATCACTCAGTCTGCTATGCATGCATTACATTGATAACGGGTCAACCATCCTATACCTTAGGCTGACAATCCCGACATTCATTATTACAAATGTTACATTAATCGTTCCTAAAGATTGCCTGCAAATCCTTTAAAAGACAGCAAATGTTTCAGCCAAAGGGAGATTCGGATTAGAGCGAGGGTTTCGATCAAAGGGAGCTTCTTATTGGACTTTTTGGTGTCAAGAGTTTCGGAACAGAGAGTTTCGGCTTCTTCTTTGACTTCTTATATAGTGCTTCAGTTTCATAGTTTCAGCCACTTGGATAGTGCTTCGTTTCAATTACTTGTCTATGCTTCGGCTTCAGGGCTTCGGCCACTTACATAGTGCTTCGTTTTTGAGGAGTGGGCTTCTTCTTGAGCCTCAGTTTTGAGGCGTAACATAGTTATTTTCATTATTTGTACTACTTTCAGCGCCCCATCTCAAAATTCAAACAACTTTGTTGATAATGCTGCTGAGAATTCATCTCATTTTGATATTTTGATATTTAAAATATGGTTATATTTTAATGGCTTTCAGAGCCTCTGTATTGTGTGATTTTAACGTTTGTAAGTTCATCTGCTGCGTGTCGAATTGCAGAATGCATCACGCTACAGAAATTGCAACCTGTGTTAAGGGTTCAATCATATGGAGATGCACAAAAATTGTAGAGGTATATCTGTTTATTTGATCTTCAAGTTAGGGAGAGACTCATTTAAATGGATTAAACTACTGCATGCCGTAGTCTTCATTATTTTCCCTTCTGTGGATGCTTCTCCTTAGCTGTTCTTTAGAGCTCGTGGTATGTCATAGACTTCAATTACAACGCTATATTTATGATGAAATGGCGAAGGCCTTGTTACAATGTTGAGAATTCCAAATTCCGACACTGAACTTCTCAATCACAGAATTCATCCATAAGTTTTTCGTAAATTTTTTTCAGATGAGAAACAATAGCTCGTATCTTGTCCTCCAATGGCAATATTGTGCAACGAAAGTGCCGCGGTCTAGGCACCTACCACAAATAATAATTAGTCGAAGCTGACAATGAAAAGATATGTTCGTGGTTTATTAGGCAATAATGAATAAACAGATTCAAGGAAGCGACACTGTTTTATGTAATTAGCTCAACCATCAACGTTTGGTTTTTGGAATAAAGGAAATATTTTTTGAATAATTTTAACCTTTCACAGGCCACTTGAATGACAGGTAGAATTTTCATTTGAGTCGTGAAATTTCTATCTTACATTCAATTACAGTTTCATGTGTATTTTCTCACACCGTGTAATGATTTGAAGTAAAGTTCATTTCACTCTGTTAAATATCTTCTTTATATTAACATTCTAATAGTGAAACGGATTCAAATTAAATGAAAGAATTATCCTAATATTGATCTTAGACACATTGCAAAGGAAGAATGTTTCCTTACTCTGTTAACAGCCCAACAAATGTAAAATATATAAAATATTGAATATGAATAAGTAAAAACAACTGTACTTTCTCAATATTTAAACCTTATTCAAAAACCTTAATTCTGACAGATTATCTCCTCATTTTATTATAATACTTGCAAAATATCCCCAAATTTCATGCATTTTGGTCAAGCAATTTCAGAGCTACCTGATTTCTTCCAGGGAAAAATCCCCCCAATAAACTGAATTAATTGTATCCTTTTCTTCTTCTTGACAGAAGGGTGCCTTTCGAGTACAGCAGCATCACCAGTTGGTGGCATCATGACTTGTGATACAGATCTCATATAATTCTTCTTTTGGAACTCGACTTTTCGGTTAGTCTTTTGGGTTTTGAGTTCACATCTCGTCGAATCTTCGACAAATTTCAGGTGCTCGATATCCAAATTTATTGCTTGTTTTTCAGATTCGCGTTCTTTTAGTTGATTCAATTCTCTTTTAGTCTGTTCAAGCTCTTGTTGCAAGGAAGAGAGACAACTAGCCATTAGCATGCTTTCTTCGTGTGCCCTTTCGAGGTTATTCTTCATCTCCTCTAGCTCAGCCTTCATGGTTCCAACCCTGGAAGGGACGTATTCTCTTGTTCCGTCCTGCATCTATTAGCAAATAACATAATATTTCAAGATATACCGCTACTCGAATGTAGGCCTTCTATAACCGCTAAAGTGGGTAAAAAGTTGTCACTTAGTGTCACACAAAGTTAGAATACTAGAAATGAAGTTTTCCGTGACTTTTATTATGACCACAATGAAACGTCAACAGCTGTGTAGTTAGAATCAATTATTTTGTCCAATCATGTTTAATCTAATGTACAAAATACACATTGAAGCCTTGTAACTTAAACACATATGCTAAGCCACATTGGAACATCATGAGCACAAAAGAAACTTCATTATCAACTTTTGAAGTTAATAATGTTGTTGTGAGCTAAAGGTTTTCTGATTCATTGCCAATTAATATTAAATGATTGTTGAAAAAGGTAAAACGTATAATTTTTATTTATTCAAATGATTAAAGATATACTATACACAGAAATGGCATTTCTTGACAAGAAGCAAAGTGATTGATTCTCCACTAAAGCTTAAGATATACGGATACGGTATATGGTATGGTACTGTTATGTTGTAATTTTGCAGTCTATCTTTGTTATATTCATACATATACAAGAATATTATATATAAATATTTAGATAGATAGTTATTATGCAATATTCGACTAGACAACAAAAGAAAAAAGAAATTACAATCTTGTTTATTATAATATTTAGGATGGTACTGCACTGAACATAATATACAATGCGGTTCTTTCTTTCATTGATTCATTACTCGTTTTAATAATTTTCAAAACAGAATCCATATCTGATGATCTTATTTTGAAATTATCTAAATACAAACAGCTTGTTATTAAAAAAATAAAAAATCATTTCAAATTATGCTAGCAAAAAAATTAAAAAAAAAAAAATCTACAGAAAAGCACATCCAGCTGGGGTAACATAATCTTTTGCAAATGATGTTTTCCTTTTGTTCAAACCTAAAATCTTTCGGTGTGTGTTTGATATACAACATATTAGATTTTAGCGTACAATATAATTGACGTGATGATGTTTGTCTGTCCTTAGTACACTTGAGTATAGTGTCTAAGCCACATTAACAAACATGCTAACAAAGTATAGAGCCACTGCAATTCAAGTCGATATGAAGACTTATTATTAGAATCCCTCTCGAAGAAGACTTTTGTTGGAACATCTCCCGTCTTGACCTTACTCTTAGGATTCGAACCCTCAACCCTCTCATCATTTTCCCTCTTTGGCCATGGGTGCTATCACTCTCGAACATGAACTCTTATACAATAAAAATAGAAGCATACAGATGAATAGAATAAGAACTAATATGAAACTGCATTTAAAGAGAAAAAAAAAACTGCATGCATGAGTAGTCACCTCTTTAAGATTATTGACATAAACTTCTCCAGCAAGAACTTTCTCTCCGAATAAAACCACAGCCTCCTTAACTGAACGGAAGGGTGCAGTTGTGTCAATTTCTGCACCTTTTTTCATCAAAATCCCTTTATCACTGTCCATTTTCTGATCAAATATTACAAGCCAAATGAGTACAAATACTTGCTTTTGAATCTGCAGTGTGAGAGAGAAGTGTGTGTAGAGTTGGTTTGTAAGAGGGAGGTTCTTTTCTTCGCGTCCACTTCACTGGAATTCTGTTGCTGTCTGATTGAAGGAGAAGCTGCTGGTTTGATGGGCTCTTGGTGGTTTTGATGGGCCTATTTTGGAATGTTGATGGACTAAAAGGTCAACCAACTTAATTATGTAAATTTATATTGTTATTTAATTTGGATTGTAAAAAATATATTTTTAAAATTTTACTACGTTCAGTATGTAATTAATTACCAAAATTGACAGATTTCGTTACATGGATGCTGAAGTTCATGACCTAGTCAAGAAATTTGTCACTTGGTAGACAAAATGGTCAAATGTACACATCATCGTTATAGAAGATTCACCTTTTAGAACATTCACTTTCACATCTCTATCACATAGGAGGTGGGACCAGCATTTTTACAAATAGCGGGCCCCATCCCTTATGTGAGAGTGATGTGAACCAAGATGTGTACATTTAGCATTTTTGAAAAAAAAAAAAGAAAAAAGGTTCGTTCGTGAATTTCATTAATTTTGATGGTTGCAAATGAAATAGATAAATCAAAATAAAAATATAAGTTGAATGATTTAATTATAACATATTGAAGTTGGGTGAACTACTGCCGAAGTTACCCTTCCACTTTAGACCCTTCAATTTTATATCAAAAATTGATACAAATAAAACTAATGAAGCCAGTTAACGATTTTGCGATTCTTTTTGGTAGGATTCACCTTTCTTTTTGAAGCTTATGTTTCTTTACTTTTTCTTTCCCAACTTTTACAGAAGGAAAATACAGCACATAATACTTTTCCTTGTTCTTGGATAACCTTAAATCTTTTTTGTTGTTGGATAACCTTAAATCTTTTTCGTGTTTTTTGTTAAGGGATAAAATCTCATATCGAATAAAGATGAAAAATATAGACCAATTTATAAAAATTTAGACTACTCTTCTTAATAAGGTTGACATTTTGCCCTCGCAAGATGGTGACTCGTTCGAGCAGACCAATTTTGAAATCCCTGTACTCAATTTTTTTGAGCCGTAATCGAATCATATTGTTCGTTAGAGTTTAATAGACTCTGATACCATATTAAGATTTGGGATTTCTTCTTCAAATGGTAATTTTATTAAGAGGAGTAGTACAAACTCTTATAAATTAATTTATGTTTTTCATCTTTATTCGATGTAAGATTTTATTCCTTAACATTTTTAACCAATTTATACTCACTTGTCCCTAACCCAGTAACTGTATTGAGAGTCAAGAAGGGCTTTTACTCTCCTGTAATCAAGCCACACCTTCAAAGTCTCAGACCAGTGGGATGGTGGTAGAAAGGATAACCTTGAATCTTTCTCGCCTCTTTAACCAATTTGTACTTATCGTCCCTAACCCAATAATTGTATTGAGAGTCGAGACGGACTTTTACTCCCTTTCAGTCGAGGCACACCTTCGAAGTCTCGGACCAATGGGGTGGTGGTAGTCTGGTAGAAGGGATCACCTTGAATCTTTCTCACCTCTTTACCCAATTTGCACTTACTCATCCCTAACCCAATAATGGATTAGGAGTCAAGAAGGGCTTTTACTCCCTTTCAGTTGAGGCACACCTTCGAAACCTTTGACAAATGAGATGGCGGTAGAAAGGATAACTTGAATAACGTCTGTACAGAAAATTATCCATTAACAAGTTGGTCATTTCTTATTTAAAATACTTTACACTGGCATTTCTTCAACTTGGCCTGCTTCAATGTAAAAAAGATTTTGTTATAATAATATCGCTAACAATTGTTCAAAATTTGAACGAACAAATTCAACGAACCTCATAATTTATTGTTCAACCTTGTTCACCATAAAATGCGATGATACATTGTTAAGAATGTCAGCACAAAGCAAAATAATTCACCAATAATGTGAGAGATCTGAGTACTACAAAACCTTAAACACTGCTAACCAATTCAAATTACGCTACAAAATCCTAACGATTATCCGTTTTCCAAGAGAGACTTATTCATCAATTCAATACAAATGAGATCAATACCTCGTTGTAATTCTAGATATTGTGCCCATACTTCGAGTTTGAAGCAGCCAACAACGCAGCTCCAATTCCTGACCCGTCCTTTGAGTGTTCAATTACTATATTTCTCGAGATTTCAGGTCCAAGAAGCTCTGTTACAGCTTCTTGGAGGTATCTTCTATACTGGGGGTAATGCTCATATAAGCCTCCATCCATTGCCACTACAGTCCTCTTTCCAAAGATGAGGCCTTTTGAATCGAGTTCCATCTTCTGGAGAATCCCGACTATTCCTGCACCTGCCAAGCGCCCACCACGTTTTGCAATGGTATCACACACATCTATAACAATCTTCCTCGCGTTTGTACTGGAATTCACCTGAGATCAAGATTGGGAAGCATAAAATTATGATAACGTTGGCACATGACTTTTGTCCAATTTTTTCTTGCTTAAAACACAAAAAACTGATGTTTATTCCTGATAAATTTGAGGTGAGCTACATAAATCCTCTCCGCCATTCATAACCCTTGTAACTAGATCTTTAGCAGCCTTGTGAGGAAGCCCTCGATTTTGGGTTTAGAAAGCAATAAAGAGAGTAATGACACGAGGAATTTATGTGGTACGGGCTTGACATGCATCCGCAGACGGAGACAAGAATAACTTCATTAACAAAAACAGGATGCTTCAAGTAAGAGAAACGGATAATGAAATAGGATGCACTTGGAATCTCAACTTCTTGCATTTTCACTCTCGTGAATTAAAAGAGAAGGATACGCTAACATAAAGGGATGCGTTGAGGAAGAGAGTTACCCCAGCAACATCATAGAGGACAGATCCAACTTCTTCAAGATCTTTGGACGTATCCTGCTGCATAGCACATATATCCGGGGTCCTACAATGTACCATTTAAGAGTGAATAAACTTGATGAGTGTCTTGTTTTTCAAGAATTAGCTATTATGGATTTACAAGATAGCAATTCAATGAGAAAGAAGGAATGTAAATCCTAAGACGGCTTTATTCAATGACATGTGAGTCTATGAAAATTATAATCAGGAAAAAAAAAATCGTAAATCCTAAGATGGCTGTATACTTTGTGGCGACTGATGCATTACCTTTCTTGTCCTTCTGCTTCACTATATTATTACAAGACTTAATATCACATATTTTCCTAAGCAAATTAAATTACAAACAAAGAAAATATAATATAGGTCTGTACAGGTGAATAGAATGCCAAAAGCTTCTGCCAAGCCAGATCAAATCAGCATAAACTAATTAATAAAGATTTGAATGCTTATACATTATGGCCTTGAACAGTTACCATGGTAAGCAGATTTTGTCGGAGTTAGTGAACACATGATGAAGATACGAAAATATATCATAAGGCAATGAGAAAGAATTAGATTCGGGATTGATTTACAAATGAATTTTTGAGTGGCACACTCATTCATGGAAGATAGCATTTCAATTGCAAACAGTAGAGAGAAACATGGCATGCTCCTACTCAATTTTATTCAAAATGCGTTTTAGAGCAAGTTTAGCTAATCATAAAAATGAGTAAAATTTAAGTAACTTTTTTGTGTCTTACTTCTAAGTCAAAAAAGCAATCTACCTGAGAGAAAATGGCATCAGTAATTTTTCGGGAACTGAGTGACCAAATAAGTCAGCAGCTTCAGCCATTCTGAGCAGCACTCTTCTTACAATCTCACCAAGATACATACCAGAAATTGTCTTCTCAAATATCTGTTTCCATTTAATATAGCCATTGTGAAGTTGATTTACTATATAAGTAGAATACTAAGCATGTGTAATAAACAGTAACATATAACAAATAATTAATTTGAAGATACCTGTTCACAGGGATTGATACTCTCAGCATCCATTTCTCGGTCGAACTCAGTCAAAGGGAGGCCATTAGAGAATGCTCCCCATTCAGTGTTCACAATCTGAAAATCCATTTACAATATCAAATTATAAATAAAAAATGATTTACAAAATCTCAAGTAAATCAGTAAGAAGCTCTACAAACTGTTCTTCCAGATGTTGAACTTGGATCCTGAAGTCTAGGAATAGCATCTACACGTTCGACGTAGCACGCATTGGTTCCAGTTCCTAATATAACAGCAACCATGACATCATCATCCCAGTATCTAGCTCCGGCTAATGTCCCCACCGTATCATTAACCTAACTTGACAAAACACATTATCATCAGAAACCTTTGGGTTGTCCAAACTAAGGAATTGCAGATTCTGAAGAGCCCTAATTTCATAATTAGAACGCCAGTGATAAAGCAAGAATCTACACTTGAAGATCGTGCTTGGCTTTGTTTGAAAAAAAAAAAGAAGAAGAAGAAGAAGAAGAAGTTGCATATACAATTTATTTTTTGTACTTTTTAATAAAAAAAGTTAATTATTTTTTCAAAATTAGACCAATAAAAAATTATATTTTGAGACAGACTTATAATAATCTCTAAAGATTGAGATGAGTGTACCAGGGCAGACACTCGCATATCTAGTTCCTGCCTTTTCATAGCTTCGTTCAAGCAAGCAACTACATCTTTCCCTGCCTGTAAAGAGAAATATATTTCTTGAGGTGTTAAAATCAAAAGAAAATTGTAATAAACAAAATGCAATGCAAAAGAAATAATTATATAAAATGAAAACATTCTCAGAATCTATTATCTTCTTTAGATGATGCTTAGATGCCTTCTCCCAAGAGACAGGAATTTCGAACTCCTCGTCTCAAACAATATTAACAAGTCCAGAAAATACAATCATTACTGATTTTCCGTGGAATGAAATGCAGGCAAAGTATAAAATGTTTTATTAGTTATGGACTTGTGGCAGCCGAAGTAGAACCCATGACACTACAAAAAAATGTTTTGATATGCCTAGCTGAAGTGATATGATTTAGAAGCTTTAAATTTTAATAAAATGAAGAAAATACTAACAGTTCCAGATACAGCAAAACCCTTTGTCCATTTGATTAGGATGCCTGAATCAATAGAGGTCTGCTTCACCGGGAAAGAAAATGTGAATCCTATTTCCCTTGTCTTTCCCTGCTGCAGATGAAACTTTCCGCCTTCTTTTTGTGCGAATTTTGCAAGTCCAGAAGCAATGAAATCGAAAAGCTCCTAAAAGTTGCAAATATATATATATATCAACAGACAAATACATCGGAGATAAACTAGAATTGGCCAAGACTGATGTTATTAAATTTACCTCGGTGGTGCCAAACATTAACTCAGGCGGGATAGAAACTTGCTCGAATTCTGTGGAAATTACGCGTTCTTCCTTTCCTCCTAATTGCACTCTTAGCACTCGGAAATTCGTACCACCAAGATCCAGAGCATAAAACAATCCCTTCTCGTTTCTTAAAGGACATAACAATCAAACTTCATCAATCTCAATTTCACAGCATTATGTCATTTAACCATCATCCATGATTCAGAAAAATGCTATTATCAAACACACCTTCTTTATTTGTGCTCACTATACCGTCAGTATTTTTGATGAAAAAATTTAAATGAATAAATATGTCCGTCTCTAACAAATTTTAGACGAGGTAGACCAACGTCTGATTGGGCGGGGTTCGAAGTTCAAGTTTCACCACTTTCCATTTATGGATATTTTGCACATGTTATGACTTTTCATTTATGGATATTGTGCACGTGTTATGACTTTGATGGAAAACCATGAGTCGTTGAGGGGTTTGCTCAAAACAAAATTAACAATAAATGTTCACTCTTAAACTTTTGGATGAGGTGATTCAGCACCTAATTTGTTTCGCATCATTCATATTTGGCTACTTGATCCATCGACTTAATTCTACAATGTCGATGTTATGTTATCACAAACTTTCAATATATAAGTACCTCTTTATCTACTTTAAGCATGGCCTAAAATCATTTCACCAATAAATTAAAAGTAAAATAAGAGGGAGAAAAAAAGAAGGATAAGTCTATATGTACATAATTATTTTAGATAATGGATTACATAGTCCATGTGGAAGAAATCTGACCGTGGATGTGAAGTGTGGAAAAGTAAAAAATTGTAGACTACGGATGGATGCACGTCACGTGTCAATTATGTAATGTATTATGTAAATGATTATGCACTTGTAGCATAGTCCAAAAAAGAAATCAATGCAAACTGGTAAACACAACATTACAAAAATTAAATGGAAAACGAAAACAACTTAAAATTAAATTAAAAATAAGAAATCATAATGCACAAACTATACCCGGAGGGTAGTGCATCAACATAGCTAAGAATCATCTTGAGATCACTACCACCCTCAACGGCAAGCCCGGCCCGCATATCATCAGCCATGGCATCCACCACGTGGCGCAAAACTGGCAAAGGAGTAGCACAGTCTTTCTGTAACTTTGTTAAAATTGACGCTCCAGAAATGGTGTTAGATCCCACGGTCATTACAACTCTTGGCCGTGAAACCATTTTAGCTGATCGTGTGATGCAGAATGATCCGACGGCCGGTGAGACGGCGATGACTGACATTGTGGGTTGTCGGTAAGATCAAGAAATAAGCTAAAAGAAGACAAAAAAAGCTGGTTAGCTAACGTGAAGCTTTATGGGTTTAGACCCACAATCTTTATTTTGTTGATGGGTAGTTTGAAAAGTTGGATTTGTAGAAAAATAAACAAAAAAAATAGAAATTAAATATTTGTTGGAGACGAAGAAAGGAGCCACCCTTTGTTAACAATCCAAGTGGTCGTTAATTCTTACATTGCTGATTTTTTTTATGTTTTCTTGAATATTTTGTATGAAAGAAATTGTAGGAGATCGGACAAGTTGAGCGGAGTAGACGATGTTGATGCAGCGTAATTAGATTGAGATTCTGTAGTTACATTTTATTAAAACTATGTCTACATGTGGTCCCAATTGGCGTTGGAACAAAATATTAAAATTAAAAAACGTTTGTATTTGAACAAACGTTCCCAGAAATACAAAATCGCAAAAAATCAAAAGTAACGAAACTGAGGAATTTTCACCCACTAACAGGTCCATATATTCACGTGCTCTAAACGCTACTCCCATTGAACATCTACAGGAGATATCAATTATGCTACAAGTACAATTTTTTTGACATCA
>CAIGRM010015740.1:0-11065 GCA_903798335.1 Fraxinus albicans
TGAGTTAAGAGTATCGTTTCCACGATGAATAATATCTAATTTGTAGTTCAATAGTTTTTATCAAATTCGAAATATAGCGACAAAAGAGAATTGTGTTTTGTTGTTTATACTAATTTTTACTCTAAGAAAACAAATAAATATGAAGTTTTTACTAATATGTGAATGCTTATATTGAAATCGTGAATCCCCATATTTCCATCTATTTCAATTCTCAATAATTAATCTAATAAATTCATGTGTTAAATGTTCTTTTCCAAAATACACTAACATATGACTAACACGAGACGATCATATTCCTAATCCGAAGTCGTATGAAAGTCATGCATTTGACTTAGATTATCAACAAGATTACATGTGTGAAAGAGATTATTCCTAATTCTAACTATACATGATGATTTTACCGTGTTCTCGACTTATTGTAAGCATTCATACACTACAACAAGCAACACACTACTTAATTTGCAATCAAGCAATAAGTATTGCAATGAGTATGTAAAATCAATCAAATAGTAACACGAAACTCCTAAATTGATATCTTGAATAAAAATAAATGAAAATAAGCTTCAACATTCACCGAATACAATTGAAAACCCTAGTCAACAATCCTAATTATTAAACTATACCAAAAAAATGAAAAGACATCACCCGGATCGAGAAATAATGAAGAAAGTATAGGAATCCAATTTCTTGGCTTGAATCTTGAAAATGGATGATTATTCTTCAATAAACTTGTATAATTTGCCTTTGGTTGATGATTGCGCCTCATTCTTCACCTCAAAAATACGTAGAATATATGATTTTTAGGTCAAAATGAGGTCTCCCTTCTGGTCGAGTTTGGTATATATATGATGCCTAAAATCTTGTTACCAAAACAAAAATAAGGAAAATCGAACTTTTTTCTCTTTTTGTACCGAGGCATGTGCCTAGGCATATCTAGGGCGTGCATCTGGCTGGTTTGGGCAGCCCCAAGCACCGCATTCTTTGTTGGGGCGCACGCCTCTCCTGTAGGCAAGGGCGGACACCTCGCCTAATTTTCGACAATTGAATAGTTTTCAATATTTTTATCATAACTTTCTCTCCCGATATTCGATTAAAGTGATTCAAAGTGTATTAGAAGGATAACTTAAAGGGATATAATTCTTGTAGAAATATCATTTTTCCAATTCGAACATTTCCTATGCCAAAAATGGGTCTCAATCTGAGACTGAAAATCCGAAGCATAACTTTTTCGGCTGGAAGTTGATATGTTATTTGACTATATTTCATCCATTTGGCTTCTTTTCTCATCCAATCGATGCCTAACACTCTCAACTCTTCATCATGAGGTTCGATGTAACTTTTGAGTATTTGCATTTCAATCTCCAAATTTTGTATTTGATACAATTGAGCCATTTTCTACTATATTTTCATTCTCTTCTCTAATTCTTCATCAAATATTGAACAAGTTAGATAGTATTTTATCCAAAAAAAGTAAAATATTATCATTTAGGATCTTGAATAAGTGTAGAAACTACACTTATCACACCCTCAAACTTAATTCTTTGTTTGTCCTCAAACAAAATTAAAACCTAACAAACATACAAACACACAATACTAATTACCTAATTGGTGGTCAGTCAATCAAGTAATGCGAAAAGATTTAGCTAGATAACCTGACTTTTTATCTCATGTTTGAAATCATAATATCAAATCTATGTACAGTTTCAAAATCATAATAGAAAAATTAAAATCTACTTTTCTAATGTAAAATCAACGTGTGTATGTGTGTGAAGAATTAAGCATAGTATCATGAATTCATAAATTATTTTAATTCCTGAACCCCAATGGTTAAATATTGGTTGTGGGTTGGGCCGTTTAGATTAGTTGTTTGATAAGGAAAGATAACGTGAAATTGAGCCCCAAAAAATACCATTTTGACGATCCTTGTAGCAAGATTCCGCGATAATTGGTATCAAAACTTCAAGGTGGTGAATTTAGCTTGAAAAATTGACCAAACAGGGATCAGAATAGTGGCTGAAATGAAGCAAAAAAACAGATCGAAAAACTGTCAGAAAACTACCTAAAATTCGAGGCTGTTTTTGTAATTTTCTACCGATCCAGAAGGAGTTTTGGCGAAATGGAGACCACCGACATGACGTGCAGGTAGAGGCGCTCCTGGGTGGCTGGCGCAAGAGGTCTTACAATGCGCCAAGAGGAAGCTCGTGGAACCACGTGCAGAAACTTTAAACTGCGCATGAGGACGTGTGAAGGCTTTCCTGACATTTTTCTTAACACTTTGGTATTATTAGGTTTCTGTTTTAGATTATACACCGAAGTCTGGGCGATTATGTTCTTCGCATGTTCGAGATTAGATCGTGGTTGATTGATTTATGCGATTGTTTGAAACTTTAGGACAAATAGTAGTGGTTCTAAAATGATAAATTACATCTCTCGATATTTACGAACTCATATAGTCCGCTCGGTATCGTGTTCTTTCCCTTTTATTATTGCAATTATGGTTATTGTGTAAGATAACGATTTACTTTTCACATTAGAAGTCATCGTGTGGGATGACGTTAAGATTGGGGTTACCGTGAAAGGGTAACCATTGCATGTTGCTAGACCTAGGAATTACTTGTTAATTATTCACCTTAAATTCTTCGTGAATTTGTTGTCGATTTATTTTCCATTATTTAGAATTGCACGTGACCTTAAAAAAGTTTACTTGACTATTCTATGTGAATTGTGTCGGTAATTCGCATTAGCAGTCATCGTGGGGGGTGACGTTAGGTTTGGGGTTACCGTGAATGGGTAGTGACCATTGCCGATTGCTAGACCTAGGAATTACTTGTTAATTAATTGCCTTAAATTCTCCGTGAATTTGTTATTAATTATTTTTCACTATTCGAATTACACGTAACCTTAGGAAAGATTATTTGACCATTATGTGTGAATTGTGTTTGTACTTTGTTTGTGGTTGTCGTCATTTGATTGCATTTTCTATTTTGTGCATTTTTTGGTAAAAATGACAACACGTTTTTAGCTTTATTATTTTAATAAAAAATGTGATTTTTTAATTTAACAAAACGAAAAGGTTTTTCATAAAATTTTTGATGGCAAATGTAGGTCTAAAACAAGTATGAAAAATAAGATGTGTTTTAACTTCAGTAAATTTGGACATGGTGAAATAGATTGTCATATGAATGATAATAAAATGATAGATAAGGAGATGGTGAGGCGAATGTTGCTATTGGGTCGAGTTATGACCTGAGTGAGATTTATTGAGTAAACCTAGTTAATACATTTGCATCCGTGTGTAATCCTTTATGTATGTGTGTGACTATTTGATTCTATTGCATGGTTATATGTGCATTTCAATGTATTTGATATGTGCATTTGCATTAATTTGAGAGCAATTTAATTACTTGAGTGTGTGATTGCTTAATTCTGTTGTATGGATATATGTGCATTTCAATGTATTTGATACGTACATTTGTATGAATTTGAGAGCACTTTAATTACTTGGTGTAATTGTTTGCATACATAGTAGGTTAAGATGCATTAGCAGTATGTTGTGTGTCTATTGGTGAGATGGAGTATAGATACTTAGGGGTACATTGGTGGTTTGTACTGGGGATGTGGAGTGTAACATTTGGATCACGAGTGAAGAGGTGATTAAATATTAGAACCTTTTATTTGTAAAGATACTCTAATTAGGTGGAGTGTAAGAGATACACTTCAATCACTTCTGTTAAGTGGAGACTCATATCCACTCAGGTTTGGAGAAATGATGTGGTGAGGAAGGATTATCTCAAGGACTTAGGATCAATAAGTGAGTGATCAGTCTAGTGAGTTTGGTGGGCGATGAGGTAAGATATGTGTTCTCGAGATGTGAGCAACACGGAATGTGATAGGATAAGTGTGGTGAGATCTTTTCGTGGGACCATTTATGCATTTGTTGCATATGTGTTTTGACGGTTTCATTGATTGACTTAGTGTTAATCTGTTGTTCTGTATGAACGTATTTTGGAAAAGATATGTGTTATACTATATGATATCTTAATTGCATGTTTATTTACTATTGATTGATTACTGTGATTATCGCTTCTACTTGAGTATTTGTTTGTGACCTTAACCCTAGTGAGTACATGGAACAGGTACGATATGTGTTCCGGGTCCAAAACACGAGGTAAGATCCGTGATTCCAATTCTATTGATTGCATTAATTATGCAAGCATTAACTTTGTGTTTTGACTGCTTGTAAGTTTTGATACCCAATAAATCTCGGACAATGATGTAAACGTTGGATTAAATTATTACCAACAATCAAGTCCAAAGGCTCAACCCGAAAACAACGTGAGTCGTTGGAAGCAACTTAAATAATTAATATTCCGTATGGACCATTTATATTACCTTTTGAATGACTTTAAATTTTGGCCCATTTAACCTCTTTTATTGGCCTAACTAAAGCCTAACATAACCTATATATATATGTGTGTGTATGTGTGTGTGTGTGTATGATTTTTTTGCCCTATCCGTTGAGTGGGTGATTTGTGAGAAAAGAGAAGAAAGAAACCGTGTGCGAGAAGAGAGAAAACCAACTGCCTCTTTCGGTGAAAAAACATGTGGCTTCCTTGATATTTTGGTCCCGTTTCTTGCCTTGTTTCATTATCTTTCTTCTTGTCTTTGTGGCTACAAATTATCGCTATTATCTTGTCTTTTGTGGGTGTAATTGGGGAGTAACCGAAGTGAATATATTGGTTGTGGGTTGGAGCCGTTTGGATTGGTTGTTTGATAGAGAAAGATAAGGTGAAATTGAGCCCGAAAAATATCGTTTTGACTATCCTTGGAGCAAGCTTCCGCAACAGACTATATGATACGAATCTAATTCCAAATACTCGTTCCAAAAAAAGCATTCTACTAGTCATGGCCAAAATGGAAAAAAATTGTCATGTTTACACAAACCAAAAGTTACCCTAAAAAAGAGCCCAATGAGAATACTAAATAGATATCTCGAAAATAAATATAAAAGAATGCAAGATATGCTGGATTTAGATAACTAGCGTGTTTGACTTGCTTCAGTGTCTAAATGAGTATTTTATGTATCTAATCCCTTGCTTTTATTGATATGATTCAACCAAACTTGAATGGGAGAGTAATTAGTGAAGTGAAAGCTACCTTTACAAATAATGCGCATGTTTGATTCAATTAAAATTGTTCTCTTCTATAAAATCTTGAAAAGTGTTCTCTTTTATAAAATCTTGACTAGATATATGTGATATTAAATTTGGTTATTCATGCACACGCCGATCAAGCATTTGATAAGTTAAAATTATTTAGTGACGTTGTGGGAAAACATATTATGAATTTCTCAATTTTAAATGTGAATTCTTCTTGTTGAGCTATCTAATGAATTAGCCTTTGATTTCTTTTTGCTAGAGTAGTTCGGTAGAATGTTTGTTTGGGGCTAGTAAAAGTGTAAGTTCGGGAAGCATTGATAAGTGTGTTTTACACTAATATCTAGGCATTTAAATCTAGTTAGTATATATATTGTTTTTCGATGTGGAAACCCCGACTTAGAGGTGAACTGTGAAATGATAAAATTTAAGATCTACTATGGAGTTTGGACTTGATTGGAAACTTTAAAAGTACAATTTGGGTGAACTCACAAGTTTGGGAGTTAAAATTCTTCTTTTGGAGAAGTTTAGGGACCAACTCGAACATTCTCGGCATTTTAGAGGATCAAATTTAAAGAAAATAGAAATTAAAGGAACAAAGTGTAAGAGTTTAGAAGATGAAGGATCAATTTGTAGGCAATCGGAAGTTATAGGACCTCATTGGGATAATTTAAAGTTGAAGGGATCAAAGACGTATGAAAACCTGAGCTGAGGGACTAGCCGTGTACATAATAGTGATTGAGGGACCAAAATGTGCAAGTTTGAATGGATGACCTAAAATGCAATTTTAGGTGCCAAGGCAGCAAATTAGATATAAATTATGGATTAAACATAAATTAAAGTCAATTTTAAACTATTATCAATTTCCAATTTTCAATACCAATTTATCGTTTATCACAAATCACAAATTCTCCTATTTATCATTTATTACTAATCACAGATTTACAAATTTTCATTTATCACAAATTCTCCAATTTTCATAAATCAACACAACTCGCGTATTAAATTACCAATCAAATTATCAATACATATAAAATACAAAATGACTAAAAAAATGAGAGACTCACAATCACCATATCACAGTTGGTGACTCTGACAGCAGACAATGGTGGAGGTCACAGTCAGTCTCACTGAATGTCACAGTCGGGGCTACAAATTGGTCTACAAATTTTACCTTGTAAATATTGAGATAGACCAATTCAGTCCTCAAATCCGGGGCTAAATTTACCCTTGTAAATATCACTAAATGGGGAAGGGTTGCAGGAGCCGGGAGGAAGATACGACTTACGACTATGAGAGATAGGCTTTGCTAAGGCCTGAGCTATTGTTGTATTGCATTTGATTTTGGAATTAAATTGGGGCAACAACCGGGCAAGACTGTACGTATGTTATACATTCATTTGGGCCAAATGTATTAAGTTCTTTAAAAAAAAGGCCAATTATTTAAAAAAAAAAAAAGAAATGGGCAAACCTATCATCTCCTTCACAGTTCACGGGTGATAATCTTGTTGCTGCCGCCAACCTGTAAATTTCGAATGAGCCAGCTCGAGCAGCAACGCTGGCTGGCCGGGTGCTGGCTCTGCTGCTTGCTCAAAGCAAGGAAAAGGAAGATCATTCAATATTCATTGAAGAGATGCAATGGTTGAAGATTTATTCTCTCTTTTTCTTCAATTATTTTGGAAATCTCGATGATGTATTTTTACCAAATTATGTATTCTTGCTATCCAATCGTGATGTACTAAACTTGCGATCTTTTGATTTTTATGTATTTGCCTCCATTATGAAGATATAATTGAATTGTAGGTAAAAACTAGATTAATTTTTCTCAAGAGAGAAAGTTATTAAACATATAAGAAATATCAATCGTGAAACATAACGCAAGAATTGAATAATAATGGGCAATTGAGGATTAAAGTATGTTAACAATGGTGGATTTGAATTCCTAGTGCTTTTCGTGATTTGATTAATTGAAGAATTTGCATGCTTATTTCTAATGTTTATTTTAATAGACAAAATGTAAAATATGTAGAAAATGAGTCCTCGTGAGTTCGGCATTTATTCATCGTCATATTGCTTGTAAATGATCCATTTACTTGCAGGATAAAATCGACAACTAGTATATGGTTACATTTCTTCTATACATGTTATGAATCTATGTCACGTAATACTTACGCATATATTTATGTTAATGCATCCACAAATCAAACTTTCAAGAAATGTTAATGTTTAATGTTAATCGCTAGTAGGGTTCATTTTTCTGCAATTATTGTGATGATCTATAAATGACTTTAGTTATATTATTATCTCTGCAAATGATTAATGATGTTTAAGAAATTAAATTATGTATTCTATATTTTTGTATGTGAGAAGCTATCTAACAAAAAGAGAAAATTGATTTGGCAGGGTTTTCCACTCACTCACTCACTCACTCTCTCTAACTTCTTCTCCTTGCTTCACCCTCTGCATCTCATATATACAAAATACAAATGAACTTCTATATTGGCTGCAATAATCGACAATTGCAGAAGGAATGATCTTCTTCCCCTGGCTGCAATAGTCTTTTTCTCCTAGCTGCAATAATCCCTTTCCCTGTGATTTTCGTGCTCTATTTTATTTTTAATAAAATGGCAAAAAATAAAAAATTATTCATACCGGCGGAGCCAGCATTGGCGGCCGCCGGTGCTTGCCGGTCCTAGCTCTGCCACTTGCTATGACCGTGAAATAAGTTGCTAGTTATAAAATTTGTGATTTGTGATTTATAAAATGTTTTATTTGTGACTAATAAATAATTTGCGACCTATAAATTTTGTTAGTTGTGATCGAGAAATAATTTCTAACTAACTAATTCAATAATTTGTGACAAAATTGTATAAATTTGTGACCTTAATATATTTAATTAATTAATTTTTTTTAAATAATATTTAATTAATATCTGATTTTTAAGTTTTAAACTTTATTTTTTAGTTTTAAAATGGAGCATACTTTATCTCTTAGATATGAATTTTTTCCCTTATCCTTATTTATCAATACTGTCCATTAATTCATAATAAATCATATTATTTCCACTTTTCATTGACCACTACCATTGTCTCCTTTATCCATCGTGGGATATTAACTAACTCTACATATATAATGTTTATAGAAAATGCCGAGTACTGATATAGGCAAAAAAAAATAAAAATAAAAATAGTTTTTATGGTCTAAGCATCGCTAACAATTAAAAAAAGGTTCAGACGATTGTGTAAGGAACAACAACATCTCGAGACAAAGTCCCAACGAACGGTGTTTTATTTACGAAGATTACAATTTACAAGAAGCGAAATGCCTTCAAGGGGCGCAAACATAGTGAATTCGCAAAGTAATTAAAAGTTAACAAGAAGAAATAAATGAAATTACACAATTCTCTACTTGAAAGTCGTTTTGATCATCCTCTCTTCTAAATTCTTCTTTCTCTTTTATATTCATTTGACAGTTTTTCTGTAAAATCATTTGAAAACTGTTTATCGCCCTGTAACTACCCGCTTTCTCCATAATGGATGACTTGTTAAGTAACTACCGTTTTCAAAAGTTGCCATTACTCCCATCGTTTAACTTCGTGCAACTGAGATTCTTGGATCGTGGAATGTGATAAGATTACCCATTAACTGCTTCAATAACCGTTGTTTCGAATAGCAATCAAAATACTATATTCGCCTAGATCTTGGGCGTCTCACAAGATTGAGCAATGATGGGTTCGCTCAGATCTTGGGCGTCTCGTAAGTTTGAGTGATGATGGGTCTCTATTACATAACTCCGTCTTGAGTTTTTATATGGTCTCGTTTGGGTCTATCTTTCGAATCTCCTAACTGGGCTTCATTCTTTGGACCATGTAATTGGGCCTCATTTTTTTATGTCAACAATTACCCCCCAATATGGCAAAGTTAATACCAATTATTAATCTTATACCATATTCATCCTTTATATTTTCTCACGATGCTTGAAATCCCAAAAAATGGCGGAGAATCTCAATCATTATTTTCATTTGGCGGTGACCCTTGACGTCCTGAAAAGTGTAATATTACACAATTACTATAAACCAAATAACACGTCACTTCATCGCACCATTATACCCACGTCTTGCATCGCGCGCTTCTTTTCCCTATAAAGATCATTGTTCATCTTCTTGCTTCTCTGCTACGCTTTCACAAATCCTCACGAAGACTGTAATTTGAAGACTTCGAAAACCTCTTTACCAAACCATATATAAATCCAGCTTTCCTTTCACCAACCAACCCTGACCTCCATGAGTTCTACCTAGACCCGTCATTTAATGATGCTGAATATGTTGGGAAAGCAGCGGTGGGCCAGCTATTCCCTTGCACTCAAGATCCTCCTTTTCTGAACCCTCTTCCGCTGAAGTCAATCCGCAAGATATGTATTCGCACTTAACCCAAAACGGATACTACTTTCCGCCTTTGGCATACACGTATGACAAATCATGGCCCCACTAAGGCAATTTTTTATCATGCTAGGATTTCAAATTTATTAGAAATCGCTCCCTGTCCCCCAATCTTTGATGCCGTGTTTTTCCCTATTGGTTTAAGTTTTTGGTCTTCTGAGTATACCCGCTTGGCCTAATGTCTATTACTCTGAGGGACGTTGGAGCCTTAGTTAACCTTCCGCTCCTGGGCGACACAGTTTCTCCTCCCATTTTGGTCATTGGTGCTGCCCCTAAATTTGATAAAAGATTCATTGATTCT
Source organism: Fraxinus albicans (assembly GCA_903798335.1). Taxonomy (NCBI): domain Eukaryota; kingdom Viridiplantae; phylum Streptophyta; class Magnoliopsida; order Lamiales; family Oleaceae; genus Fraxinus; species Fraxinus albicans. The sequence continues at coordinate 9,896 of CAIGRM010015740.1, forward strand.
TCTTCGGGCATGCAAGAACTTTATAATAATATTAATATTTATCGATTTTCAATTATGTTGATCATTGAAAATAATATGCCCAAATGCTTATTAGCTTTATATGTTTGCACATTTGGTTAGAAACCAATTCCTTTGATGTGATGACTTTCTCATATCCTTAAGAAAAATATTGAAGAGAGAATTGTATTTGTGGGGTCATGTTCTGACTTTGGGCTTGTTCGGTACGGCTTAAAATCCAATTAAAATTGAAAATATGGCCGTTATTGGGTCTCACCCGTCTAATAAAAGTCAACAATAGCGGCTAGTTTTTCAATTTTAATCCAATTTTGATCTCTACCTCACATTTGGTTATAAAGTTTTACTAATTCTTTGGCAATTAACACATTAGACTTTCTTGCATATTTCTGTAATTAACAAAATTATCACCTAATCCAAAAAAAAAAAAAATAGATATAGACGTTTTTCACAATAATAATAAAAGGTATGGACATTATATGCTAATTACCATTTTAATAATTTATTTTATACTCATTTGTACTTTTTTTTTAAAAAAAAAGATTAAGACTATGTTTGCAATTATTTTTTTCTTTTTATTTTCGTTTTATTAAAAATAAAGGTATATTCGTTATTTTACAATTTTTAATTGAGAAAATAGATAAAAATGACATTTTGCGCAATGAAAGGTAAAAATGCCAAAAAAAAAAAAAAGGTAAAGACTTTTTTCACAATAATAGTGAAAAGTAGAGATGTTGTGTGTTAATTATCCTTACTTAAAAATAAAGTTGTTTTAACGCGGTTCGTTGAAACCTTTAAATTAAAAAATAAGTACTTTAAGTCGAGTTGACTGTGTTGCAAGTCCAACTCTTCAGCCAAAAGTTTGACGAGGAAAACCACGCATTGATTTGTGTCACTGCCTACAAGTGGAGTAGCCGATAAGAAAATTATTGATTATTGAAAATAACATTATAACAAACTATTTATTAATAGTCAAAAGGTCATGTCAATAGGATCGATTTTATTTATTTATTTATAATTCTAGATATTTTATTTATTTATTTATTTATGTTTGCCAAAATTGAAACGTGTACATATATGAAAACTCATTGATAATTAGGTTATTTCAATAGCAAGATTAATAACTAATTTTTTTATTTTTTATTTTTAAAGATT
>CAIGRM010015758.1:0-11524 GCA_903798335.1 Fraxinus albicans
TTCATTTTTTATGCTCATACATCCCTTTTTTTCCTTTTGGCATCCTTTCTGGCTCTCAATTTTTCTGTCTGGTTTTTAGATTTCTACTCAAGCTTATATGGTTCTGTTTCGCTTTTAGATATGCTTCAATAGTGCCCAACAATTGGACAAGATAAACCAGAAAAATCGGAAAAAGGGAAATCTAATTATTTTTTAGAGTGCTGTATATTTAGGATGAAAACATAATCCAAAACCTCGGCTAATTCACTGCTAGTAAGGAAGAAAACATTAATGCTTCGCTATTCTTAACACATACGCCAAAAATTTACTAGGAATATGCTACTTGTACATAATGTGGTGTCCATACCGATGTCCACAACCTGAGTAACATTATCAGCGTGATTTTTCAGTGAAAATTATACCCCTGCTAAAATGATTCCCTCATTATCTTATATCTAGCAAAACTACACCTTCCCTCTGAAGGAAAGGCACGAGCAAGATTCATACCCCATGAACTTTTGCTTGCACAAGATAATATGAACATTTTGCACAAGATAAATTGAGCATAAAAAACATTTGTTTCATCTAATTTCCCAATATAATTGAATATAGCATCTCAGCATAGCAAAAACAATCACAGCCAAGCCAAACTATAGGTCAAAAGAATTTGAGCTCGTCGACACAAATATTTTTATGCCAATCCAACTCTATTCGGTTCATTTCTACAATAAATTATACCAATCCCCAGTTAAATTAACATTTAATTTATCAATCGCAAAGACAATCTTGAATACTAAATTTGAATAAGTCTCCACGTTTACATCTAAGCCGTTTAGATAAGGTTGTTCGACGAGTCGAGTTATTGTGTACACACAATTTAACGGTTCAAGCACTCAAAAATAAACCTGAGACGGAGTTAAGGCATTGGACTCATGGGACTTGACAAGTTGATCATACTGCAGCTTAATCTTCCTCTGAGTTGCACTGGAAGACTTCGTAAACGGGCACAAACAAACCAACCCATCCACCTCTTTTTTCGCCTCGTCATCCGGGTCGGGTCTCTTCTTCTTGGCCCGCTTCTTCTTCCTCTTCTTCTCCTCCTGACCCGACCCGTTCGTATCATCGCAAATTTCATTTTCACCACTGAAAAGGTTGTCCCATTTCGCAGAACTGGAAGGCAAGATCTCTAGAAGAAGCGAACTGGTCAAATTCACTGGGTCGGGTTCCTGGATACTATTATTTCTATCAACTTCACTGTTTTTTACATGTAAAGATGGGATTTTTTGAGCTTGTCCATGTATTTGGTGTGCGTTTTTGTGGTTATTATTCCTGATGTTCTTGAAAGTGTAGAGAGAGAATATTAGAATGAAGAGGGAGAGAAAAAGAATGAAAAATGAAAACAAGAGAGGGAACATTGGTGACGATGAATAATTAGAAGAAGAAGAAGAAGAGTATATGATGGGAAGAAGAAAAGGGTTCGCCGCCATGGAAATGGAACATTCAGAGAGAGAGAGAACTAAAAACTGTCACCTGAAAGAGGGTGTGTGCTGCAGCAGGTAGTTCAAGTTACACTGTTACAAGCTCACTTATTAGTTTTCAATTAATTCTTTTAGTAAGTTGGATTCCAATCTTTAAAAAAGAGCAAATTGGTTTCGATCTATTAAATATTTAATTAAATATGAAAGGACAAATAGTCGATCTATTAAGCCCCTGTTTGTCTCCCATTATGAGAGAAAGAATAGAATTTTGAATAGTATTTTTTGGGGACTGTGTGGTTAAAATTTAAAGAAACTTTATTGGTTTGTGTGTAGAATACTTTATTGTACGAATGTGTGGTAGAGAAATGATACTAAAGGATGACAAACACACCCTAAATATTTGAATAGTGTGAATTCTTTAAATTCGATTTCTTTATCTAATTTTTTTTATTAATTATTTTGGTCTTCATTTTTTTTCTTCGACCGTTGTATGAAAACGGTAACATTCAGCAACTAGCAAGTAACAATGTGGTGAAGTTGCACACACATGAAACACATCCTATACAAAGCCCTTATGGATTTCGAAGATGTTTCGAAAGAAGATTGTGTACATGTATTAGATATTGTTGTAAAACGAAAAAATTCAGACTGCTAATTGAGTCCATGAGCATGTGTCCCGTTGATGAAATTGCCATAATTCACGTACAACAAGCAAGAAAAGTATGGACTTGACTGCAAAAAGATTATTCACTCAGACCGACACGAGAGCCAAGTACAGTCTACAGGCACAACAAATTCATTGAACAGATAAAGTCGTCTATACAAAACGTCAATACATAATGTACATTAATAGCGCTCCTCGTCCAATAAAGGTTTGTATAGCACAAAAGAGCAGCTAAAGGGGATTGCTATCCTTGTATTGGATAGATTTGCCACATACAAGTTCTAGGTGAAAACCACATCCACAACATTTGGGTCTCTGGTAGGGTCCCTTTATCCACAGGACTTTTGAACTCGTCTCAGTTTTTTGATGGCTTGTGGGGTCTTTTGTACTCATCACAAGGCTGCTGCAAAAAATTCAACATCAATCTCAGTCACTTAATCAAAATATTTAACAGGGAAAAGTCTCCATCTAAGTATAAATCCAATAATCCATATTGGTTAATCTGAATTCTTAAAAAGACTGCTATGAAACTTCAATATCGTCAGAGATGGCAGAGTAAAGGTATCAAAGTGGGCTGGGATGCGGGGCACACTTTAGGGCAGCACCAAGCCTGGAAGTGTAGGCCGTGGCTTGCATGGAGCCATACTGGGCTGCCCCAAAATTGAGCCATGCCGAGCCACCACTAAGGGAGGGTGCCACCTGTGTAGACTTCCAACACACGCAGCACTGTATTTATAAAACAAATGCCAAATTTAAGTATTTAACTACAAATACTTGATAATCTCAACTGCTGATTTTCAAGGAACAATTGCCAAAAAGAGTAATTGAAAGAACTTAGTATATGCAGAACAAAATCGACTTCTTAGTTGCAGATTATATATCTATTGCATCTGCATTATGCTTGAAAGTCGCTGATGGAAGAAAAGGAAGCACTTACACCCAATCCAGTAGGACTGAAAATAAATGTTTGGAAGGAATGACCAGTTGAAATAATTGGCTTGATTTGTATATAGTAACAACTAAAAAAAACAGTTCAAATGACAAAAAAAGAATCTTGCCTGAATTATGGCGCAAACTTGTATGGGAATCCTCGCCGCCTGTAGGAAATGGAAGAAAAGAGCAAAAAATTCAGTTATATATATAGCGAAGGACACCACAAATTGATCAAAATGAAATGCATCGTACAAACAAAATTATATGGCCTGAAGTTATTTCTCTACCAGAGTGACTTGGTAAAAATCTCCAAAAATGTGGTAAATTGAAGTTGGAAGATACATGTCAATGAAGCACGGAACTGACTCAGCATAGACAAAAACAATAATTCACTCCTCGCCATAACAAGAGGCAACCTCTTCTATTGCCCATTCAAGTCATTGGATTTAGGGACATAAATTGCACAAATTCAGACCTCTTGAAATGGACATCTAAACTCTCGTGTATTTAATTTTCCATTCAGAAACCATTTCAAATCCCAGTTCCCTGTTTCTCCAGCATATGTACTTTTAATATCTGTCTTTTCCAACAAAATGAGCACCGCCTAAAAAGTTCAGCTTTTTCCACTTTCACAAACAACAGATATACTATAATCCCAAATCATTTTCTGCGGAGATTCTAACAGGAAGGAGAGAGTGATTCCAACATGTATGCTTAACTTTTCTGGAATCAGTGATTGCATATTCTGAACAGCACCTACTACGTTCTAATCTCTGATGCAGATGAACACCAAGAGGTTTTATCGCAAAACATCAGCCGGCCCTTAGAAGGAGAAGGTGACTAAGAGGTTTTATGGCAAAACAGCTCAAAGAGCACGGAGTGGTGGGGGATGTTTCACAAGCAGCAAGAACCTTAGTTGGAGGAAGTAAAAAGAAAGAGAATATAAAAAATCATTAATGCATATACAAAAATAAGAGAATTCTAGAGCTTGTTTGGAAAGGATTAAAATTCAATTAAAATTGAAAATATAGCCGTTGTTGGGTCCCACTCGTCTAATAAAAGTCAACTCCAACAGCTATATTTTCAATTTTAATCTAATTTTAATCCCTTCCAAACAAGCTCCTATATTTCATCATAAGCATAGACAGAAATTATCTCACTATATACAGGCAATAATTGCAGGACACAACAGGTGTAACAAAAATTAAGTTACAAAAATCATGCTTTTTAAATGTTAGAATGTGCGGAACTTACTATTTGATTTCTCTTCCATCAATTGCGTAGAAGCATCAGCGGAAAAGCCTAACTTCACCATGATCTCTTCCAGCCTTTGCACGTTTGTCAGGTACAGATAACCAACCTATTATAAGTATTACTAGTTAATACTTCTATTAAATAAATATTGTTTCCGAATCATGAACTGAGCCACACGTATCTTATCCACATAAAACCATCTCATAGTACATAAAGGAATTTGAATAATAACACCGCCGAATTTGAAGCATGCATGGCAATAAACAAGGGAACGAAAACCTAAACATAAATATCTCAATATTTGGGTAATTCAGTAGAAGCTGAACGATGAGAATGCTTTATAAGTCGAACCAGAACATGTCAAGAAACATACATCATGAATATTAATCATTTTGTGAAAGGTAGTGCCACGCGTGTCAAAGCATTTTTCCATTGAAATTCAAGTTCCATACCTAATCTATTTCAGCTAAAATTTTAGGAAGAATTTTGTTCAAAATCGAATTAAAAGGAAACACAAATATGAAGGTTTATTACGTGAACCAAAATTTTTTTTTTTTGATAAGTAATCAGAAAAATTTATTCATCAAAAGATAATACATGAGAAATGATGGGAAATGTATTATCAAATTAAACTCACAGGGAATCAAGACAGAAAAACGAGACGATGAAGGTTTCTTTGGCCCTAATATGAACGTTACTTAGATGGCACCCACCCACGACAGTACCAATAGACAATGAATTTGCCCATTCACTACCTCCTAAAAAAAAAAAAAAAGAAACATGTCTGTAAAGCATGTCATACCCTAATAGCTAGATAGTATGGTAGGTAGGAAGTATCAATTAATCTCAGGGAAAAAGTGGAAAGGGCACATAAAAAAATAAAAAATGAAAAAATTGAAATGAAAGTAAATAGCTAAGACAGCCCAGATGCAATTCCTCTGTCATTGTGCGAAAGATCCAAGGAAACTAACAAGTGTTTCCAGTGAAGATGCTCTATTGTAAACTGCTACACCCGCCCGCTTTTTTGTCCTCGTTTTGGCTGAACCAATATTTCTTCCCCAACGAAGCACATCCCTACAAAAGCTTATAAGTTAAAGGACTTAAAACAAGAAAAGCATAAGCAATACAAACAAAAATTAAGTACAACTTGGTTACAGAATTTGAAGTGCTCTATGAATTTTTTTACCTTTCCGCAGTCACTTCAGCTTGGTCCACGTCATTAAGAGTTTATGATTTCTCTATGCTAAAGCTAGATTGTTTTAATGAGTAACGAATGATTTGATGATTAGCTACATGTGGAAATTCTAAGTCATGATTTGTCTTTCGTGCTACTGGAAATTGTCAACTAGAGATATTATATTATTCAAAGAGCTAAACTGAGTTTTTTGCTTAAATTCCAGATGGAGTTTATTAACTCTTACAAACATAATCACTTGAAGTCTTAATACTTGTAATGATAAAACAATTTGATGTTTAGCTTTCAAAATAACGGGATGGAGTAACACTTTAAGCAAGACCAACAGAAATACTATCACTTTTGTTCCAGTCTAACCAATTCATCTCAAATGGAAAAAGAAAATTTACTAGCACCAGAATTCATAACTATGCAGACTTGGTAATGGAATATATTTGAACACTGAAACAAGAGCAAGACTCAAAATTACGGCAACAAGTTGGGTAGGAAGCCTCTAGAAATCCTAGTTCATGAGACAAAATACTGGCAGTTTTGCATGTAAATTAGAAACTTAAACCTTTATCATATTCTGGGTATGGGTTGGAATAATAGAGTTTAGCTTTTCAACCACACATTCCATCAACTTTTATGAGGTAAAAAGCTTTTCAACCACATATTACATCAACTTTTATCAAAATTTACTAAAAATTTGATTTTAATCCACACCAAACAGGGGCTTAGTATGGTTTGTTCAAAGCAAGACCAGGACCCATTAAAGATTATTAACTTTCAGACAGGAACATGAAAAGGGTAAGACAGCCATGAGATGACAGACGCAAGATTCACACATTAAGCATATTGAGGAAAGAAGCAAAAAATTAAAAAAAATGAATGTAATCAGATACAGTACAAACCTTTCCTCTTGTGATAAGTAATTGTCGTTAATGAGCTTCTGCAGCATTGCATCCTGAAACAGAGCAAGGACACTACTCATTTGTTTCTTTCCATCTATAGAAATTTCAGATAATAAGAAATGAGACCAAACACATTTACCCATTTACTATCCCACCAGTAGTTAAACAGTTAAAAGTGTACCTCACAAAGATAGACTGCTTAAAAAGGATGATGAAATAAAATCACCTGGGTGCACTACAACTTGTGCAAAATCCTCTAACACGAACCACGTGGCAACATTTTGTACCACTTTTTACTTGAATTTATTGATTAGTAAATATCTGAAGGACAGCAAATGGATGTAATATACGGAGAGTCTGCATATGGCCAGCATCTCTAAAATCACTATTGATTACTAGGTAATCTAAATCCAAGAGCACATATATATGCACAATTGCACTTCATTAAACACAAAAGAGGGAGGGAGGCAAGCAGTAAAGTCTCACACTTTGTGAAGTTTAGCATAGAAATTTTTCTTAAGCCAAAAATGAATAATGAAAATAACACCAGAACTAAAAGATATCTAAAGGCTAAGTACCTGTGGAACAAGGACCAGCAGCTAGTGAAGCTGATGCCTCCTTGTTTATAAAAACTCAAGTTTGTATGCAATGTACAAGGTGGGTAAATGCTAAAACATCATTAATTAATGCAAATCTTCGAAACTCCTCAATGTTAAGGATATCGCTGTCATACCTGGGCCTCACAACGAACCACTGCCATCACACGATCATTGTATTCTTCAATGTTCAATGGAGGAAGCAAAAAGTGTCTGCGGGCATATAGCTGCATGTAATTCACAAGGTAAAATGTATAAAAAAAAATTCCGAAAGAAGTCAGATATCTCTTTCAAACAAACAGATTAACTCGATGTGACACAGTTGTATATGCTTACAACCTTCTAAATAATTATAACATATATAATAATCATAGTACAATTGGGTTCTAGTTTGATTATAAACTACAACCTTCAGATTGAGCAGTAGACTATATATGTATCTGTTATGTTCCTCATTTCCACTACAAATTTTTACATGGTACATTTATGACAGACTGGAGATAAATTATTTCCAAGGCTACTTCTTGCTCAATTTTCAATTTTTCTACTTTTTATCTTATCTTCGAACCAAACAGTACAACACTTTCAAAGTACTTGAAGTCATCATCGAAATAAACTCGAGTATCTAAAAAATAAATAATTTGGCGCCACGTAAAAAAATCATTAATAAATGTAAAGAACAAAATAAGCTAACTAAAAAATTATCAATCGTGGATCAAAGGTGCTTAAATGCTTCTTGGAGACAGTTGAAGCCTCCCCCAAGAAAGAATCAATGGCAGCAGATGGGAGCATCGTTAGCAGTATCAAGTTTGAGATTGAACTAAGACCTGAAAGGGTAGGTTCAAGAGTGACATTCTACTCTTGGATCAATGTATTTTTTCCATATATCATGTGTCTCGAACATAAAATAACTAATAAGATACCTATACAAAACATTAATGTTTCTCCAGGTACAGCATTTATGATAATCTTTGTCGACATAAGAAATCGCGCATAGATTGGACCTCCCTGTATATCTATTACTCTCTTTCTCCAACAACATTTTGTATCATTTCCACAAGTTATGTTTAGCTCCCATGCCCATGCCAGTGTTCAGTTTCCATAACTCCAGTGCAGGGCCTAGACAGTGTCACCAACTTACTGTCAATAACCTCCTATCTGAGACTTTGCACTCTCACTCTTCCTTCTATTTTATGCTTCGTACACTACAGTCTCTTTATTCGAGTCTGAGTTTGAATCTAAAAACCTATTTTAACTACTGAGGTTTACTGGTCAGTATAATAAAATATAGCCATGTAACCAGTTAACAAAACAAAATTGTAGAATTAATATAACCATTACAACTAAAATTCAACGCCTTCTTTCGGATTTGGTTTGAAGCCATAGAGAACAACCAATTTGAAATTGAGTAGATCAATCCAAAAAGTTGACATACCTCGTAAATGCAATCTCCAATATAAGCCAATGACGTGGCATTGAACATGGAGCGAGGCTTCTCCACTTTTGGTGGACTCGGCAACCATCTCTCGTACCCCATATACGTATCCCCCAATTCCACTGTCACATTCAGCGTACTTACAAATCAACAAATTCTCAATAAAACACTATACGTGCGTGTTTATATCCAGAAAATCCATTATTTGCAGTCCCAGTAAGCCAAAAATAGCTCAGAAGTGAGTGATTACCTTGTTTATTGATTGGTGCGTTGCGTTTAAGGAGGTCTGAAATTGATATGTTCGTATGGTTTCTATTAGTGGAGCTGGCAGTGGATGTGGTGGAGGAGAGGGATTCTTCAGGCTTCTTGGGATATGTACGGTGGGGATTGTAAGAAAGTCTTTGTTGAGTGTCTACTGATGAAGCTCTTACCAGCGGCGCGTACGACAGCACGGGAAGAGTGGATGCCATGGCTGCCGGTGATTTTTTTGCTGTGCACGGTGGTTTATCGAAAGGAAGTCCGTTGTGTTTTATCCGAGGTTTAGCAAAGCGTGACTGGTGACAAAAGGCGAGGCTTGAAATTGCTTTATACTAAAAGCGTGTCCAAGTTGGGGAAACAAAAGAAAGCACTATCTTTTACTTTTTGCAAAAAAATATTACATTTAATGCACTTCGATTATTCATAAAATAAAATTTTGGTTTGCATTATGTTTCTTTTCTATTTTTTGCAGGAAGGGAAGCCAAATTGGCTCAATCGTTATGCTTAATAATCAAGTTCGACCGTATCGATTGCTCGGTGGAATACGAGGAACCAAAAGTGTAAAAAAAATTCATATACGAAATTTGTAAGCTCCATACGTAAAACCACTTCTGAACGAAATAAAAGGGTCCAAGTAATTTGAGAAATTGTTAAAAGGTAAATCAACCATTACAAGGCTTCTTCCTATCTGCTTAATTGTTTACATCGAAGGTGCTTCAATGATAGTCGACCGCCCACTTTCAACTAGTAACTCATGCACGTTTTGGCGGGACGTACGGTATGCGCTCTTCTTCACAAATATTCTACAACAAATGGAAATCATTAGTCAAAGCACTTGAGGTATTGTTCAAGAATGAAGATGCATAAATTTAACGGTATGAACAAAATTGCATATCAAGTTTGCTTGCAGTAGGCACACAACATTTTGTACATATTGTAATAAGAGTTGGAATGGATTTATACCTGCATAAATTCAGGGCAGAAAAGTTCGAGTTATGGGGTACAATTACAGAGATCACAGAACAAGGAGCAAAAACCATATTTTCAGAGAGAACAAAAATTTTCTGCAACTCTATCTTTTCCAAGGTTCAACCTAATTCTGAACAAGGATCCCAGATACTTGTTTTGTTCAATAGTTAGGGGGTGATGCATGATGGTAGGAAGAAATATCATCCGCGAAGATATTCCCATTCCCAAAAAGCCTAAAACTTATAAGGGCTCCAAGAATGTGCATGGAAGTTGAAGTGAAGACGAGTTAAAAAAAGAGATCTAGAAAATTGAACAAAGAGAAAGAATGGAAGAGATGCGAGAAACTCGAGCAATGTCTGAGAGACGGTCTCCCAAAAAGAAAATAGTCTTTGGTTGATACGCTCAGTTACTGGACCAGATCAAGAACTTGGAAGATAAAACATGAACAGTTGTTGGAAGTAAATACTACCAAGTTTCTAAATTTCTAATAGTGGAAAACTTAAAGCATGTTTGGCAAAGCTTAAATTGTAATTTAAGCCGGTCAAACAATTTAAGCGAGTCAAATATACTTTTTATCCACATTTCATAAGACTTACAACTTACTACCCACTTATTATCCATTCATTCCATAGGACCCACAACTTATAAACACTACCAAACAAGCACTTAGACAAGGAAAAGAAAAAGGAGAGTGCAAATAACTGCTAATATATAGCTGCACAATTGTTTAATTACAGAACAAGAAACAAACAGTACACGATTGATTGGCAAAAAACAACTGGATTCCAAATGTTTCTTTTTCTTTCATTTTTTGGTTTCACAGAGAAATAAAACTTAACTGATTGGCAAATATATCATCTTNGGGGCCGGGCAAAATTTTTTTTTTTAATCACATGTGGGGTCCTCCCCACATGTGAGAGGCCTGTAAGGCCTCGGGCAGGATGAAGCCTGTACTTCAGGCTTTATCCTTGGCAAATATATCATCTTTCCAGAAGCTAATGGATGACTCCATGATTATATCGAAAGAATTTACTCGATTTTTATTTTTCTAAAATACATGGTGGTTCCATATAGAAGACAGTGATAAGATAACTTGTTTGATTGTTGGGAATATTTCCTGCTAATTAAATTCCTCATTTTCTTAAAAGGTCCGTACTGAAATCATTGTGCAATGAGGTTTTAGTTTTTGGCAGAAAACCATAACAGTGCCCGAGTGTTTTAATAGCTTAGGCTTGCTTCAGCTTATAAAATCGCTAACAGAGAACCCAATTATTGTTTTTCAAGAAATTCTTACTTATCTTGAACGAGCTCTTAAATTCTTAAGTAACTTACTTTTCCCAACTTTGACCAATAAAAATATTATTTATTTTAAGACTTATAAGTATCCTTTTAAAGCTTAGCCAGGTATGCTCTAATAGAAAAAATATTTACTTATAAGTTAACTATTAAACATGCTCATAGTCAAGAATTCAACTACTGGAAAATAGCATACCTGCATTTCTTGGGGAAGTGCTTCAGAAACTGCAAGAGTGTAGCAACCAGGAGCAAATCTTCCTGAAAAAGGATAAAAGAATTATAAAATCCAACAGGGTCCAAATTTTTGGTTTAACAAACATAAAAAGCTACTGAATTTACAAAGATAATATGCATTGCATAGATAGGCATGAGGAACTACAGATTGTTCCATGAGGCAAGATCTAATATCTTCCCAAGTAAATTTCGGATAACTTGACTCCCAGGATAATTTTCCTCCCAGGAGGAATGTGCTGAGTGCTCAATGAAATTCTATAATCCGAAGTTCATCAATTTATATTAATGTGTCTCGCAAATATAACTAGGCACATAAAAAAAAATTCAAATTTATTCTCAA
>CAIGRM010015801.1:0-10159 GCA_903798335.1 Fraxinus albicans
CATTTATCTCAGTTTCGCTGGCGGTCTCGTACCCATCAGAATCATTTTCGGAAGTCACAGTCGTTGCCGATTCAACAGTATTTCCGGGTCCGTGAAGTGATTCCTCTCCCATTGTTGCAGTACTTGACTTTTCTTTGGTGGATTCTTGAACTGGAGAAGTTGAAATTGGTTCGAGTACTACCATTTTTTTTAATTTTTTGTGAAATTGTTACTAGATTCTAAAACCTTCAATTTTTTTCTGGTTTGAGTGATTCTGATTTGTTTGTAATTCCAGAAAGCTCTTTTCTTTTCTCTGCAATTTCCTGTTTGTTCATATTTTTGGGCTTTAAATTCCTATACCGATTTCTTTGAGCCCAATAACAAATATTAAATAAAATGAAGGGAAAATTACCTGAAAACAGGCATTTAAGTTTCCAAATTCACAAATCAGGTGTAAAGTTTATTTTATCAAAAATCAGATTGTAATTATATTTTATAATTATAATTATTCAAAATTTAAAACCCTAATTTATCATTTTCTTCCCAATTCTCTAACTCTCTTGTCTCATCGCTCCTCTCTCTCTCTCCCTCTGTCATCCTACAGTCGTCGACGTAGGAGACAACAACGGATGAGTCGACATCGTCGACCGATATTGTGAGAACCGTGATGGGTCGCTGATGCTGCAATGTCACGATGTCGCCACAAAGTCGACGCTGCCGTTCGCAGCAGCATCGCGTCGACTGATGCCAGAGACTCATCACGGTGCGGCGACGACTTTAAGGATCTATTATTTTTCTTCTTCTTAGCCTATTTTTTTTATGCGGTTGGGTGTGGTTATGGTGTTGGTGGTGTTATTGTGGTGATCGATCAGTTGCTGTAGCGGTGTTTTTGATGTAATTTTTGTGATGGTTGGTTGGTGGTGGATTATGGTGATGGTGTTTACGGTGACGATGACGATGACTGAGATTGGTGGTGGTGCTACGATAGTGGTGGTGCGCTGTGGTGGTGGCGGCAATGGCGGGGTGAGGATTGCCGTAGTGGAAGTGGCGTTATTCAGGTTAATGCCGAAGTTCAAATTCCTCAAAATCTTCATATTCAAATTTAATTTTGAATCAATTGATTTTTAAGACCGATTGTGATTGTTTGTGGCTGATTGTGACTAGTTAATTGTGATTCGTTGTGACCAATTGTTATCGATTGTGACTGATTGTGACTTGAAATTCTGAAAATTTTTTGGAAGTTGGTAGTGGGTGGATAGGGTGGGTAGGTTGATCGGAGCGTGCATTGGAGTGGTCATTGGAGCAGTTTGTCGGAGGGATCATCGAATAGACGTCGGAGCGGGCGTCGAGATGATCGCTGGAACAGTCGTCAGATGCCGGAGTGATCGGCAGAGGGACTACAGTAAAACTTTTCTCAAAGCTGGACACCCTCCAGTGTCTTTTTAAGTTAATGTAATAAATACAGAGAAATAAATGAAAAAACGAAAATCTAAAGGAAGAGAAATGTTTAATCTGAGATTTTCTGAAATTTTTAAGTTGTCGGAGAGGTCGTCGGAACTGTCGTCGGAGTGGCAGCTGGAACTGTTGCCGAAATAGATGGCCGTCTCTGATGGAGAGAAAAGGTAGGGAGAGGATAGAGAGTAGAGAGAGAATGAGAATGATTTAGATTTGAATTTGAAATTTAATAAATTGGGGTAATTATATTATATTATAATTAAAAATATTTAATAAATTGATTTAATACCTATTTTTTAAAAGATTTTTGGAGTTTGTTATTTTTGAAATGTAATTCTTATATGTAGGATTTATGTATTGTTCCCTAAAATGAAATGCCCATATAAGGATAGGAAAAAAAATTTAAAAATTAAATAAAAATTGATAAAATATATAGTTAAAAAATTAATAAAAATTATGAATTTCATAAAATTTATAGTTAAAAAATAAATTTAAAAAATGAAGCCAAATAGATGATCTCATATTTTTAATTCTTTGGTATAGGTAACATTATCAAAGATGGCAACGAGTTGATCTGGACCGATCGGGATAGGTCTCCTCATCCTCATCAGCCCTATTTATTTATTTTGTTCATTAAAAAAATAAGATTAGAGGTGGAGACCATATTTTCTTGTCCTCAGCCATTGGAGTGGAGGCGAGCTGGACCCAAATATTTTCCAATCCCTGGACATTTCATATTTAGGATACAGATGATCGAATTTTTCCCATTTCTAAACTTCATATATTTAGGTTACAGACGAGCGAATCTCCAATTCTGTCCTCTTATTCGTCCGTCCATAATTTCTTGATAGACAAAAAAACTATTATTAGCATTCAGCGAAATGCCCAAATGCAAGGCATTCTAAACACATATTCAAGTAATTTTTCTAGCAAATTGTCCGAATCAACTTGACCATGGTTTAATCTTTAAACGGAAAATAAACATGATAAAACTAATACGATTTACTCTTTAAATGGAAAACAAAAAATGAAACAACTCTAAATCAGAGAGTTTTGCAGCTCAAAAATCCCATTTTCGGTAGTCAAGTTTTGTTTTGTTCATGAATATCCATTTTGTTGAGGGTACATCGTAGACGTTATTTTCTCCTTCTTGATGCAATCTCTGAAGCCCAAGCTTTTCCCAACTCAGTTTGGAACTTTCCTGCAAAAACTCGAGCATAAGAAGATAACTAATATATATTGCACAGCATAACAAAAAGAACCTATTTGATTCAAGATTTCATACTAAACAATGCTGTTTTCTACCATATGTGCATATGCCACACTAGAAGGGCGTATGTAGTAAGACGTATGAAGAAAATGTATCAAATTATTTAAGGCGCCAATCACAATACATTTGTTGTTTCCAAATCATTTAATCCAGTAAGACAAAACCTAAAAATCATTTATTCCAGTTTTCTGATATTATTTTATCTCATTTCTACAATTTTTTAGAGACCACTGCTTATGCATGCAGAAGTAAATCGAGTCATCTAGAAATCGAGATGCAGTTTCTGGAATATGGCATGTATACGTCTACATTATTCACATAAACCCACTTCGATATGGACAATTAAGCATGTCTGCACAAATCTAGGTTCTAGATCATCTTATGGTTCCAAATACACTACCTGCAGTTGACTGGAAAAACTCCTCCAAATCTTTCCCCTGATCTACATATTGTAAAAAGATAATTTTAGCTCCAAAAGATTTCATAAAACTGATATTTGATAAGAAAATTAGCAACAAACACGACCATCGCACAAAATATACAATCATATATGACAGATTCTATTTAACCTGATGGGAGAAAAAAGTCTGTAAACCGATCAAAATGAAAATGGCTAAACTGGATATAGGAAATAAAGTGGTATAACACAACATGTTTATGAAGTAATCAACAATATAAAAGCAATCAAAGTTAAATCAACCATGAGAAAAAAATTGCATAAAGTGATATGCATCAGTCTTGAAGAAACATGAGTTGCATGAGAAGTTGTCGATTGTCATTTACTTTTACAGATGGCCCTACACAGCATCATTTTGTAAAATTTGGCCACAGATGGTTTCTAATGTCTCTATTATCGTATCTACACAACAAAATGCTTAATAGGAATTGGGAAAAAAAGGTTAAAGCTGCAAAAATGAAGATAATATCATGCGAAATAGTTATTATAATAATGTAGATGCTTGTTGCACGGAATTTCTATACTGTAATATCATAATTAAGAGAAAGTGTCTTCACCTTCTCTTTAGTTTTTACCTTCACAAAGTGCAACAAGCAGCAAGCATCCACAATCCAGATTATCTAATCAAACTTTGTGCATATTATTCGGTGCAACTATAATCATTCCAAATACACCTTGTTTAGATTGTAATATGTCCTTTAAGAAGTTAGAAAGCAAATTGCTTAAATAGCAAAATTAAGTGGAACACAGTTTACAGGGAGATGTAGCCAGAATACACCAATAAGACAAGAAAAGTAATGCAACAGCAACTGAAAAAATCCTTCAGTTAAAACGGTGTACACTCTACTTCACATCTTAACAAAAAAAAGGAAAGAAAGGGAAAAAAAAACAGATTTTCTACTGTTTCTCTCATTATGTCATCACTTCGCAAAAAAGTCTATTCTAACGCCCCGGAATTTTATGGAATGGAATTATTTTGGTGATAACAATTTCGATCAAGATATATTTTTATTATTTTGGAAAGTTAAGGGACTAAAGCGATATAGGCATTAATTTTTTTACTTTCTTGGGTCAAATAGTTAAATATTGATAGAGCTTGAATTAACTTATCAATATTAGGCTCGTTGGATAATTCTTATTAAATGAAGCACTATGAATTTGAGAAAAAGAAAATTCGGATAAGTTAAACCCAAGATATTGAAGTTTAAAGAAATTGTAATTTATTAGAATTTAATTAATTTGATTATTAAAGGGTTGACAACCACATGTACCTTTATATAGATATAAGGTAAAAAAATAAAAAAAATTGTTGGTTTAGGATTTGACGTGTTAGATACATGAAAATCCTATTTTAATTATGGTGATGGTTAATTGTTAATCCCATTTTGATTATAATTATAATCCTATTTTGATATATTTTAAATTCCACTTATCGTTATCCAAATTGAATTAAAATTTTAGTCTTCACTTTTATTAAGTATTCCTTTTAATCTTGGTTAGATTTGTATGAGTAGATATGTTTGACTATTGTGATTAGGATACTTCTAATTAAGCAAAATTCCAATTAAACTAACCTATGAATTAGCATATAAAATTATTAGGCATTTTCCAATCTCCCCGCCACTACATGTGTCTAAGTATTTATTTATTTAAAAAAATATATATTTTTCACCTACTAAAGACTTTACGAGATGAGATAAAATTTTATGAAGTCATTCTTATTCTATTTACTAGTGGAGCACGACTCCTCAAGCCCTGTTGCACCACAGTCTAATTGTTACCTTTTTTTTTGTCCTATATTTCCCATGAAGTCGAGAAATTTTCACAACAAAACATTTATACATAAACACGATCAGAGAGAGTCGAGGCAGAGAGAAAGAATCATAGGAAAAGGATTTTCACGTAAATTATTTTACATTCCTTCACAACTTTTCAAATCTATTAAAGTAATATACTTTTGTACAAGTGGTTCGTTTCCTTATATTTTTATATTCAATAATTTATGCATGAATTGCTAATAAACCTTAGGGTTCTTTATTAAGATATATGAAATTCTTCGAGAGTTTAAGATAACCTAAGATGGGCATCTCACTTGATCATCGATATACTCCACAAAAGAAGAGTGGTATGAAGTGTCTATTCTATTATTATATAATTCTGTATGAAAATTACACGTATCTTATTGGGTACTTTTAGATACTCACTCTTACAAAGATTTTACAAGTAAATTCGAGTCGATTGGAACTATGGCGGGATGGTGATGCAGACTGTCAAGAGGATTTGAAAAAATAAAATTACTAGATTTTCTATCTTTAATTGATTAATTAGTTTCATTTATGTTCAATGACATTTTTACTTAAACAATAAAATTTTAATGTTTAGTTTAAGTTCATGGATAACCCATATTTTTATTAAATAATTTTTTTTAATCATTCCGTTCTTACATGTAAAGAAAAATGAGTATTTGGTAACACTCTAAGTTTTATGAAAATTTGGGATGTTACATCTATAAAACTTGCCGACAAGAAAATTTCTATTCTGCACACAATACAATTATGCATAAATCAAAAGTGAAGCAATCAGTATCACATATTCCAATATGTTCTAAATATGTATGCTACAACCTTCTATATAGTCAATAAGTACCCATTAATTCCTCAAGATGTGAGACCAATAGCATGAGTAAATCATATTCCATTAGGCACATCAATCCTCATGCTTTAGCACAGATTTGAGTATATTAACCACTCAAGCTAATTCTTCAAAATTAAACTCTCTTGACAATAGAAAGCTTAATCTTTCAAGTGAAAAATATAACTTTCGTTAATTTTCCACTCATGCGTGCTATCTCCAACTTTGGCCATTCTTTTTCTAGAGTCTAATAATTATTGAAATATATATTGACAAAAACAAAAGAAGGGATGGAGAAGCATATTAAGGCAGAAACTATTATTGCAATACTAAAGAAAATCCAGATCCTACAAGCTTAGAAGGCTACTACCCAACAAGGTACACAGAGCTTACAACAGTCTGTTGAATTTTAACATAGAAAAAGGCACAACTAGACAACAGTTTTGTGAAAAAGATGTAAAGTAAGAAACTGCATATTAAATGTGAAGCAATTCAAAGGACTTATCAGAATAATTTTCAAAAAATTATCAATATGTAAGAGAACATCCAAAAGAATTGCTGTAAATCAGGTTGTGTGTCTTTGCTCATATTTAAAGAAAAGTTTTACTTAAAACTAATCATTCAAAAAACATATTTTTTAGGAACAACCAAAGAATAAGTACATCGTGGCATTACCATTTTCATATTCCAAAGCTTGAAGTATCATCTCTACCTGTATGTAAAAGAAGCAAGCAGATTAATCCACAAAGTTCCCTTAATAAAGCACTTAGCTTATTAGTTACTGACAACAAGATATAGAATTGTCACCACTTAAGTCCATAGCTAGGGACATCAATTAGTTCAACTTAAATGTTGAGAATTCCGATTTAGAAATGCAAACAAGTCATACCTTGTCAAAATCTTTCACAATCTTAGCTTCTGGAGTAGAATTCTCTTCATATTCCATCCATAAATCAGCTATCTCCTTTGCTGTCATGAGCATAACACAATCAACCAACAAGAAGTAATATATCATTTTAAATTAGAATACAAATAAATTTAGTAAACTGCCATAGATATAAGAACAGAAGAGAAACAAACCCCGTGGTCCTCCACCAAGTAATTTACACATGTGCTCCAGTGCTTCACGCTCTCGTCTATTTTTTTCATGCTTTGGAATCCCATCAGAAGGAGTGATGTCCCCAACAATAGCTGTTGAATCAAGAACAAATTCCTAAATCCACTAATCCAAACAAAATTTCAGGTCTAATAATTATTATTGGCCAAAACAACCTTCATCCAAAATACTCGAAACTCTGTCAATTTTGAATTTCTGGTTTGGATTTCCAACATCAATCCCACCTTTTAAGTATCAAATTATAATATTCTTTAGCTCACAGTATATTGCTTATAAAGCTAATTGCAATATTTTGATCAACTTGAAAGCATTTGACTCTCTAAAAGTGAAAATAAAACCATAAGAAATAGTTCAAACTAGTCTTATTAAAGTTTGTGCTGACCTAAACGAGGACATTCTGTTTGAATGGAGGATGCACATCATGGATAAAAAATATAATTACTTCAGAAATTTATGATTCAGAATATCCCATCGTACCTTCTGCAATATCATGAACAATAGCCATTTTTATGCACCTGCAATGTAAGGAAATAAAAAAATTAGCCAAGAAAAAATATAGTTCGTTTAAAAAAAATTTAGTTTTAAGACAGAACCGAAATATCTAAACGAATGTTGAGAGTGAAATGATAATTAATCAGCTTTACTTGTCTCGATTAATCTCAGGAATGTCTGCACAGATTAAAGACATTAACCCCATCCGATACATGTGATCTGCAATAGATTCCGGGTTCTCAACCTGTCTTCGCACCCATCCTTCCCTCTTTGTTGTCTACTTGAATCCACAATAAAATCAACAAACACGGAGATCAGGTAAAAGACTAAAAGTTGCAAGCAAACCTAAATAATGTACATCGTAACATGATTGGACACCCGCACAAGCACAATAGCAGATTTACAGAGCCACACATACAAATATAGCCCCTGTTTGACACCCATTTTGTTTGAAAAATAATTTTTGGAATAGTGATTGATAGAAGATTGTATGGTTAAAAAGTAAGGAGAATTTTTGAGTTTATATGTAATATTATTTTATTAATAGAATGTATGGTTGAAATGAAGAATGAGAAATAGAATGAGAAAAAAACGGGTGTCAAACAGGGGCATAATATCTTGTAAAAGAAATTGATCATCGACAAAGAAATTATTGATTTTCTTTTGAGGTACTAATTATAAACCTTTGGCATAATTATAATGCATAAAAAGGTCGTTTGCATATATAAAACTTCTAGATTGAAAGAAGGATAGTTTCCACATATCTTCCAGACACCATAGCAAACTTTGTTGAAATTCTTAGTAAATTAGAACCTGGTATGAAAACAAATAGATGGAATACATTGACTAGAAAAGGATACTGTTACTACAATGCAACGTCTTCTACATATAGTTTTAATTTTATTTCTCGTATCCCCAAAGTCACAATAGAAGCATTAAAATTGTATGTCGTTATACATTGAGAAACCACTCCAAAAATCAATAAAATGAATGATTTTTTTTTATTATTATTTTTTGCAAAACATTAATTTGGGAAGTGGAATGAAGCAAGTTTCTGCATATTTAAGCAACTAAAGATGATCAACTTTGAGAATACTCAGTATTAGTCATTAAGTATGGAATCAACTATATGTAAGACCAAAGACAACAAGGTACATAAAACCAGAAAAAGGCTAGTGGAATCTTAGGAACTGCAGTGAAAATGTAATGACCGAAACAGATAAACGTAAACAAATAAAATCATGAGAATGACATAGCTAATATCATCCCACCAAAACACTGTACAATCTCTGAAGCATAAATGCAAAATGTATAATAACAAAGTGGGCAATTGTACATACAATCCATCAGTGTATGGAGATTTGAAATGAAAGAACCGATGCAGAATTTTTAACACTTCGGAATTTCGCTCTATAACAAGAACAATTTTACCAACCACAAGTATCAATACACGTGGTACAACAATTCTGCTACATAAATTGCACTTCATAGGCCTTACCTTACTCCATAAAACAAATGGATAGATAATTGACAGTAATACGTAGGGTGACACTAAGCCAATCAACCAAAACGAGGTACAACCACTAATACACATATTACAACATAATAAACATTCCTATCTAAGTGTAGCCTATATCCATATTCTACATTATTCATCTAAGCTGTAGATCAGTCACTATAAAAACAAAGTAAACAACAACATCGGTGTGTACGTGCGTGGAAATATCAAAATACCTTGAGGCGGTGGCAAAGAGAGAGAAAATCGATGGCGGATGCGGCGGAAGGAGAAGACGAAGAGGAAGATTCGGCGGCCATTCGGGGAAATTGAGGAGGAGAGGACGACGTAGAAGAGGAGGTTCGAAAGGGTAGGAATCGGAGATGAGTGCAAGTGAGAGAGGGCGTTAATGAAATGGATTTGCTTATCACTCTACTCATTGTTTTGCCCCTTGCAACTTACAGTGGACTTGCGTTTCTGTTGAATAAAAGTTTGATATTTTTTCGAGTTTTTTAATGATTTGGACGTCTGTATAATTCTTCAAAATTCAAAATGAGCATTGCTACTTGTACATAATATGTACATCAAAGTGTTCACCCCCTCACATGGGAGTGGGCCCACTTGAATAAAAAATATTATTTCCAAGTGGGTCCCACCCCCATGTGAGGGGGTGGTCGAATGGACACCTTGATGTACATATTATTATGTACAAGTAGACAATTCCATTCAAAATTGGTGTAGTAAGTAGGTTGGGTCCGATGGTCGGTCCAGAGCTACCTTGCTCGTATACGATAAACACTAGATTAAAATGTTTTCAAAATTAGATGGTAATACGGGGTGGGATGAAATCGGGTTGCCCTCCTCGTCTTTCAAATTTTGGGAGGTTCTATGGTCTCGAGATTAAAATATTCTCATTTTTTTATTTCTAAAGAGGAAAAATTTCTCATCATCTTATATCCCTTTTTTTTAATGTAAAATATGAAATTGGGCATGTGATGCCATGAACTTTCCCTCCTAACTAGCTACGGCACCAGCGCATTACCCCAAGGTGCCCTAAAGTTCCTCTATCGAATTGTAATATTGAATTATACCGAAAGATCTCGATCAGAGCGGACATATTCCAACCATGAATACCCCTTTAATCACATGATAACTAGTCAACATTACAACTTATTAGTACAAGATGCAAAATCTTATATAAAATTGGGTTTGAATATTTTTTTTTATTTTTAAGGGAGTGTTTGAATCACATTATTTTGAAAG
>CAIGRM010015802.1:0-12955 GCA_903798335.1 Fraxinus albicans
ACTGCCTGTTGAAAACAAGAAATTCCGTTACATAATCCGTTAAAACAACAAATTCCGTTAGTTTTTCCGTTAAACCAACAAATTCCGTAAAATAGACACTTTTTATATATAGAAAGATTTGTCTTATGAAATATGTGGATAATGTGAATAATAATTTTGAATGTTTGATTAAAATTAATTTTTAACTTCAACTTCAAATTATGACGAGATTACAATTTAAGCCAAACCAGTCGTATCTTGTAATTAAAAATTTTTTTTTTTTTGCTTATTTAAAAGTACGATGGACAAAAAAGATTTTTAATCCTTAACGGATTTTTTGGACGTAAGCCATCATAAAAATCAAGATGTGCAAACCAATCGAAGAAATAGGATAAGAATACAAAAGAAAAAATTGAGAACATAAATGTAATAATAAGTAAATATTGTGACCATTTTATTTAATTAAAATGTGGTGTCACTATATTAGTCTTTTAAAAATGATAGGTTTTGAAACATATTATCAATAGGCTAAATATATTTTCAACTACATTTTCTTATAAGTACACCACATTTTAATTGGATGAAATGTTCATAACTTGTAGTCATTGTCACACTTATGCCCCTAACTTTTTTTTATTGTATTATTATCTTGAATCTTTTATTAATTAATACATTTTTGTCCCTGATAATGATTTCTGTCAAAAATTTCGTGAAGAGGGAATAAAAATATTTATTTACTCGTCGTTTATTTAATAAGCAAAAAAAAAATTAAAATTATGATTAAGTAATTGTCCATTGTTTTAAATCACAATAACAATTTTTTTGATGAAAATCGTCATTAATGACAAGATCTGTTAATTGATGAAAGGTTAATGATAAGAATGTGAAGAAAAAATTAAAAACATGAATGTAACAATGAATAAAGATTAGGGGTCAATAATAACTTAATAAGGTTAAAATTTGGTGCGAATAGGGGTGTGACAAGTCGAGTCGAGTTGTGAACCGAAACTTTTTGCTCGGGCTCGACTAGAGTAAAAATGGTTCGAGCTTTTATTGGCCCGAGCCAAGCAAAATTTTGGCCAAAAAATTTAGGCTCAACCCGACCTTTCGGCTCTCTCAGCGCACGATTTTTTTTTTAATTCTTGACAAATCTAAATTTTTTTAAAGAATTTAAAATTTGTGCAATTTATACGTATTATAAATAATAACTAAATATTAACATATAAAAAAAATTACAGCTAAAATTAAAAGAAAAAAATTCAAAAAAGAAGTGGCTACCTACAACTGTAAGCTTTATAAAAAAAAAAAAGCTTTTTTTTTTTTTTTTTTAAGTTCTTTGATTTTTTTATTTTTTAGGCTCATGGGCCGAAATCGCCCATGAAAAGGGCCGAGCCGACGAACCATATTGACATCCCTAGATGCGAATATAACTATCTTTATCAATATGCCTAATTTTAAAATAAATTGCCTAAATGCCCTTACACATTTCCCACGAAAAATTTGAAATATTTCTCACTCAAATTTCTCTCTCTTTCTTATTCTCCATTTTGCTATCCTTCTGTCCAAAAAGTGCAAGCCCTAAACAAAACCAAGAAATCTCTTGTTATGCCTCGTCTCCGAAGCTCTAAGTCGATGTGCCACGTAGCAATCTACATGGACGGAAAGTCAAAAGAGACTTAAGTGGTCAAAATACAGCGAAGTTGTGTAGATTATTGAGGTACTGCCTCACCCGGCAAAGCTCTGCACCTGGGACGAAACACAGCTTAAAGAAACGACGAAGGAGCTGAAGCTCTCTACTCAAAGGACTGATTCCAAGTCTATACGTTCATTCGAAACTCATAAGCAGATGTCGTCTCTTGCGAGATATCTAAGTATCTTTTAGAAATGATTGATATAACACTTATAATAAAGGATGTCGGGTGTTAACATATTGTGCAGGGTGGCCAACCCCTTATCAATGTATTAATTGTTGAAAAGACAATGATGTAATACCTCAACTTAGGAGATGAGGTCACGTGATTCTGATCCAACTAATACCCGTCGGCCAAGGCAGTATAAATATACCTTCTTTGTAACTTAGAAGGGGTTGGAAAGGGGGAGTTAGAATTATCTTCTTTTCATGTCTTGAACTCTCTAATATGGAATCAAGAAGAAATATGACGAAATTTTCTTACAAACGATTATATTTCCATTTTATATCATATACTTATTAGGAAATTTGTATAAGTCGATGGTCTTATAATTTACAATATTCTTTTGTTTTCTATCCTTCCACATATTATAGCAAGATCCTTAGTTAGTAGTTTTGTTCTCGTTTGGTGATCATTGTTAGCGTAATCACATTTGTTTCATCCGTCGGAGCTCAAACATCATCGTCTCTCACCATGAAGCACTCACTGTGCCCGAATTTGCCTCCTTTCTCACCGTTTCTCAGGTAGAAACACGCTGGAGTTGCTTCGACATGACGAGAGTGGGCCCGACGTCTATTGGCTCATTTTTCGGGGTCAACATTTCTCATCCAAAATCACGTTTTGCACACTGGAAGGTTATATTGCAGCCTGATTTTTTTTTTTGTGGACGAGTTGGGTAACATCAACTTTGTTGAAATCAGAGACGGATCAAAGATCGAACTACAAGTCGGGTTCATATGTAAAATTTTTATCCTAAAATAAGAAAAAATAAAAACTAACGGGCCGAAAATTGGGCTGAGCTCCCCCTAAATCCGTCCCTAGCTGAAATTTTGAAGTCTACAAAGGTAATTTCTCACCTTTAGATTGGAAAAATAATATATATTTCACGATGCCCATGAGTTAATTCAGTTGTTGAATTTATATTTAATCGATTTTAGTATGTCGTGTTTTTATTCCATTCAAGAAAAAAATGTGGAAAACATTGGGAAGTAGATGGTAATAAGTTGAATTTTTGTTCTTCCAACAATGTACACTTGGATCCCCTAATGTTTCGGCGTCTTTTTTTTTGTTTTTTTGGTTATAAGAAGCATAGGTTGTCACTTCTGTAGATGACTTGCTTCTGATTTTTTCTTTGTTCTACTGCCTTTGTAATCCTATGTTTGTTTTGCATGTAAAGACTGCATAATTTTTCACACTTATTTTATAGACAAGTAGTTGATTTCAGCAATTCTATGATCTAGACTCATTTATATCGGCATATTGTAACACTAACCGTGGTCGAAGGTTTTTGGTTGCGATGAAATGTGGTAAGCTTGAATATTTTTTTTACGGGCATCATTTTCAGGACACAAATAATGTTATACCCAACTATTTATTTCACATTTTTAAATATAGGTTGTCGCTATTTTTCCTTGCTTGATCCTCCTGTGAGCAATCGTGTAAAGGATGCTACAGATTATACGTGTTGGAAAGTGAAACACACACGATGATAGGAAAAGATGTGTGCGTACAAGGGTAAACGGAATAATGCGGACTCATAAGTCATAATCATTGGACTTTTGTTCTTATTATTGATCGGTCTTGATCTCATGTCCCCAATAAACATGATAAAAACTTTACACTGTTATTCTGGCAAGAGAACCTTACTTGTGATGTTTATTTGCTAAGAAGATAAAAATCAAACTAAATTAAGTAATTATGGGATTGTAATATTATGTATTAAAAGACTACGTGTACCATGAATTCTTGCCAATTAAATTAACTTTTGAATTTGAGCTGAGATGTAGTTTTGAAAAGTTTAATTTAGTTGTGCATTAGGGTATGAAGTTTTTGAAATCAAATCAACCCCCTAAATTTGGGAGTTGACTATAGAACATAGGTATTATAAATGTATACCATTCCAAATCTCTAAATTTCTACATAAAAATGTAAGGTTCATGATTTGGACTAAATTCTAAAATCTAATCATGAATTATAGAATAATTGAGTGAGATAACTTTTGGATAGTTGAAGGCTTAACAAGAAAAATTATTCTTGGTGTACATAAAAATGTGTACATAGGAGTGTCATTTCCCTCGCGGAGCAGAAGAGTCCACTGTGACAACCACATGTGGTGGGATCCACTCTCTATAATTGAGTGCGATAAATTTTGCCTAGTTGAAGGCTTAACAGGAAGAATTATTATTGGTGTACATAGAGGTGTATTATCATTGATCTATCTAGCAGTTAGGTAACTATCATATTATTCAATGAATATAAATACGTTCCAACTTCATCAGTCTATTCGGCAATAAGATAGCTGTCATGTTATTTAATAAATAAAAATACATTCCAACTTTATTGAATAATTTGACAATGTCATTGTCAAATAGACCGATGATCTTGTATATTGAAAATGAATAACATTATTATTTTATAATAAAAAGGTAAAATTGACATTTTACATGGCAAAGGAGCCATTTTGTCAATAAATTTGAAAAAAAAAAATGACATTTTCCTAATTAACTAAGCTTAATAGACAATTTAAATAAATTCTCCTTATTTATATTTCTTATATTATAGTGTTAAAGCCATGCCATCAATTAGATAAGCTTCAAGTTAAAATTATCCAATAGAGTTTAACGATTTATTAGGAGCTTCCAATCTTATTTTATAAAAATAATCATGCTTTGTGTATACTTTGGTGTCTAGAAATATGACACGTGTCTGAAGTTCTTTGTGTCACGTCATGTGGGACTTATGGTACATTCGTTCTTGGCCATGGGACTTGTGGTGCGATCTCTCTTGGCCTTGAGACCTTCGATACATTCATTCTCGCCCATGTAAAGTGTTGGACTCTTTTTCGTGATGAGCCTTATGGTGGTTGCTATAGCAGGGATTACTGGACATAATGTTAAGATTCCATTCTCAATGATTCCCTGCCATTAGCTTCTATTTTAATTAAGGGACTTCCAGTTGATAAATAATCTTTACGATTTTTTTAATACTGTGGCCATAGTTGATAAATAATCTTTACGATTTTCTATTCTGTTGAAGAGTTCCAGGCACTGTCAAGTATCTCAAGATGTCTTCAACCCTGTAGAAGCTATTGAATTCATTTGAAGAAAACTCCAACTAATTATCTATGCATAGACATTTCACTTGTTTTTCAGTATGCTTTTCTATCATGATTTTCCACTTCTCGAAGATCCCAAACCATCAATTTTCTGCTTTAAGAAGAATACCCGAACTTTCATAGAGAAGTCATAAATCAATGTCAACAAGTAATAAGCACCTCCTTTTGAAGGTACCCTTGTCAGTCCCCAAAGATCTGAATAGACATACTCAAGTGTTCCCTTCGTGTTGTGTCTTCTTTTAATGAATTTGACTCTTTTTTGTTTCCCAAAAACATAATGCTCACACAAATTTATCTTACTGGTCCTCTCCTTCTCAACTCTGCCATATCATTCTCATTCATATGTCCATGCATATACTAAAGTTTTGTAATTTCTTCATCTATTAAAAAAGAAGTAGAAACTGGTGCATCTCCTATTACTGTGAAACCCTGCAAAATGTACAATTATGCAGAGCTTTTATGTCCCTTCATGAAAACAAGAGCACCCCGGCTCAACTTCAAAATTCCACCTTCATCAATGTGTCTATAATCATTTGAGTCAAGTACACTCAAAGATATGAGATTCTGCTTCAGTTCTGGAAAGTGCCTTACACTTTTAAGTGTTCTAATAGTCTCATCGAACATTCTGATCTTGACTGTACTAACTCTTACGATTTTGCAAGGCGCTTTGTTTCCGATAATCACCTCTCGAAACTCCTTCATATGTTGTAAATCAGTCCTTGTTAGAACACATATGAAAAGTACATGCTGAGTCAAGAACACATTCCTTACAAGGTTTGGAACACATGTCAGAAATCACAAGAAATTCTACTTCACTTTGCCCATCTTCCACAACAACAGCCTCCACTATGTTTATATGTTGTTTTCCTTTATCAATAGCACCAGTAGCCTTATTTCTATTTTTCAAAGCATAGCAATCAGCTCTAATATGCACATTCTTCGTACAAAAGTGACATGTTTTCTCTGCATGTCTGGATTTCGATCTGTCCCTCATATTTCTACCAAGATTCATATCTTAATTTTTCTCACGAACAACTAGGCTTTCAACTTGACTCCCAGATCCTCTAGCAAGATGTCTCATCTTCTCCTTAAATAGTAAAGCATCATAAACCTCTCTATAGTAAGAGTATCCCGACTATAGAGAATTGTATCTCTAAAAGTCACATATAACGGCGGCAACAAACACAACAATATCAAAGACAAGTCCTCATCATCATACTTAACTTCCAATATCTCCAAATCGGCCACGATTTCTTTAAACATAGTTAAATGATCATCCATAACGTACTTTCGGACATTTGGTGAGAATACAAGCGTTGTTTCAAGTGTAACTTGTTGGTCAAGCTCTTTGTTATACAAAGTTGTTCCAACTTCAATCACAACACAGCATCATTTTTCTCCTTTAAAACATCCTGAAAGTTTGATTTGAAAGATGTAGATGAATTTGAGATTGGGCTTTTTGATCTCTATGCTGCTTTTCATCATGTGTCCAAGTTGAAGGCATCTTATCAAAGCCAAACAAGACTTCCTCCAAATCCATCTGCTCAAGAACCGCTCGCATATTCAATTGTCATAGAGTAAATCTCGTGTTTCGATCCAATAATGTAATATCATATTTCATCGATGCTATGCAAAAGAACAACCTTGTTCTTATACCATTTGTTATGAATTGATCACAAGATAATATCAATAATGAAATAAACAAGAGTAAAACAAGAACACCAAGATTTATGTGGAAGCCCAAGACAGGAAAAAGATGAGAATTTCACTATAATCAATAATGAATGTGTTTACAATATCAAGATCTCAATACTCTCAAATGAAATTTAAACTCTTTAACTCTCAAAATGTTGTTGAATGTGTATATGAAAATACAACAATGTGGAATATATATTGAAGCCTCCTTTTAGAGTCTTAGATAAAGAAGAAAACATAAAGTTCGAAAAGATTGGGATAAACATGTCATAGCGCCACCGAGCCAGAGCCGGGCCAGCGTTGAGGTGCCGAGCTCTCTACATTCTTTTTCTTCAAGAGCGCTGCGGCGCCGTGGTGCCCACTTTTGGTAATTATGCCTCTTAGATATTTTTCTTCATCTTGAAGTCATTTTCGAAACCAAACTCACAATTTTTAATGAAATTTGATATTTGTTAGTTAGGACTCTCAAGGTCAAAACTCCTTAAACTTCTTTAATTCAACCAAACACCAAATCACATAAAATTTGGGTCACGCCACAACAAATACATACATATATATACGTCATAAACATGCCAAATTTAAAATGACTTGTCCTCTAATGAAGTGATTTGGGATCTAAATTTAATTATTGAATCTTGTCCACAAGTCGAAATTTTAAAGTTTGATATGCTTTTCAGATGTTAATCTTTGCTAACTAAATTATATGCTTGATGGCTTTGGAACACACTAGGCAACTTCCAGTTAACTTTCGAATAGACACTTGTCAAAATTTGTAAAAAAAAAAATTGGTTCTTTAGAGTTTTCAGTCATTGTAAAAGAGAATTTGTTAGAGTTTTTACTTAATTAAAAGAAAAAATTCACTCTTTGATCCCCATCGAATGTCTCTCTCTTAACGAAAGTAGAAATTGACTACCCCAACTATCATTTATAGAAAATAAAAAATTAATAGTTGGACCAACTATCATTTTCGAACAAAGGTAAAAATCATGTCGTTGAAGGTCTAACTGTACATGTTATAGCAGCTCTCCACCAATAGAATTTTGATTAAAATGTGGAACATAATTTATCAAGAAATTAATTAACTTCTATTCGGAGGATAAAGATAAACATCACTTAATACCAGAGTTAAATGTGTAATCGTGTACAATTTTGTGACCATTGTTAACTTACGTGACATGATGCGATGAATATATTCATCTTAGGGATATATATAGGCTTGGTTACATGTTCAAAATTTGTATGGTATCAAATCGTAAAAAATAAAGTCAATGTCAAAAGTCGAACTGATAATATAGAAAAATTAAAAAATATATAAAAAGAACTTTGAGGTGAAGCGCCGCTTATATTAAATGGGTTTTTGCCTATAACTAGATTGGTTCCAGGTTTTCAAATTGAATTGATCGTAGAGATTTTGTAGTGTAATAATTTTAAAAATATGACTTAGTAAATTAAATGTTAGAAAAGATAGAAGGTAGATCAAGACTAATATGATCTACTGTAGTTTTTAAAAATGTCCCTCCTTGTTAGGTGGTCCGGGTGGGTATGGGAACATGCTTCTAGCCTTGAACACACGCCAATTATTGTTTTTAATTTATATTATTTTATCATGTTTTTCAAGTTAAATCTTATTTAAAAAATAAAAATATTTAACTATAAAAAAAAAAAATTAATTTCCGTCCCTGCTCCGCCATCCAAAAATCCCAAAGAGGCAGGGGGTAGGTTAGGGCGACTCCGACCCCTACGTGCCTCATTGTTATCCCTAATTTTTAAAAATATAATTGTCTTAAATCTTTGAATATATGTAGAATCAAATTAAATGGTGACAAGAATGAACACCAACCATCCATTGGTAAGGATTTTAACTTAGTATTGTCCAATTAGAGTCCTAGTCTTGTTCCTTACATACTAGGTGGGTATACTCAAGTCTGTAAATTCTTGTGTGTAGCTGGGGTTTGGGGTGAGTGAGATATTTATTAAGGAGATTGTAAATTATTTCACGCAGTGAAATTTCTTTTACGACCGGTAATTTTTTTTCCAATTTTGAAGTTATTAACATAATTCGATATATTCTTCTTCATCTTATTATAATTTCTGGATTTTTAATATCTATAGAAAAGAATCATTTAGGCAAATGAAGAAATTGGCCTCAATTCTCAATAATAACGTCAAAGTTTCAAGTCGTTTGACGAAGCATAGAAAAGATATACCAGCCGACATGAAAAAGTTTTGAGGGGAGAATCAATTTTGGCATGTGGCAAAGGCAAGTCAATGTTGTTTTGATTAGGGGCCCGTTTGAGCCCCATGTTTTGTGTAGAACGTATTTCGGAATAATAGATTGATGAAAAATGTGTAGTTAAAAATGAATAAATTTTTTTTGGGTTATGTAATATTATTTTATTGACGAATGTGTGATTGAAAAGAAGAGATAGACAAACACATTTTAATAAAAATAAGGATCAAATAAGGTCTAAGAGTAAAATATATAAGAATTTGGAAAAAAAGATTAATCTATATTTTTGGAAGATGTAAACAATTTGGACATCTCAAGAAAAAATTATGAAAAATTGTAGAGCATGTTCAACTATTTGTTCATGTCTCTTTTTTTCATAAGAGATGATTATATCGTTGGAGAACAATATTTTTATCTTTATGGCATCTCTCTAAGTATAGGGTCGTTTTGTAAGGTTTCTTTTTGATTTAGAAGAGCTTCTTGAAGAAGTTTTCTTAGACCAGTTCCCATTAAAAACTCTTCTATTCAGACAAGACACTGTCACAAAATTATTTAAGTTTTTTAATATCATAATTGCCTTTTCTTTTCAAAAGACTAAATACAGCCCTATACCACTGAGTTGAAATCTGCTGTCTAAAATTGATTGTCCAAACTGCTGTCAATGATTAATTGACGCGTCATTTTACACGTATTTTTAATCATAAGCGATAATGAGAGAAAAATTGGATATGTTAATTTAAAATGATGTATCAACAAATCATTTGGATGAATAGCCAATTTTGGACATAAAATCTCAACTCCAAACCACCATCCTTCCAAAATGCCTCAAATATAAATGTGAATATACCAATTTTAATTGTTCATTTTTTCAAAATTTCTCAATTATTTGAATATGCTTATCGAGGACTGAAAAGGAGGATGATTATGAGTAGTTGGACTGAAAACTACTTTTAATTAAATGAGTTTAAATATGAAAATCAATGGAAATTCTGAGTTGAATTTAAACTAAAATTAAAATTAAATGGTCTTATTGTAATCAAATGATTTGAAATTTCAACGGCAAGTCTTGAGGTTACCACAATCAATCCAACTGTCCATCATCTTAGCTGTGTAAGGACAGAAAACGAAAATGACATAATTAATTTATCTTATATTTTATAATAATTTTCTGTTAACACTGATGAAAATATATACTTTCTGAAATAAATTTATACTCACGTGGGAAGCAGAAAATGTCAAAAATAAGAATGCTGGAATTGTAAAAAATTATTTTAGTGGCATTATTATTTTTTTAATAAATGAATAATTTATTATTTAATCGATATATTACGTGTTTCAATACTACAACAATGTGATGGATGTCAAGCACATCTTGAATTAACCGTCACGTGTATATCACGTAGGCGACTATGGTACTAAACAAGTACAAATACAAGAGACATGGAGTTTAGTTTTGAGTACCAAGAAAAAGCAACTTTAAGTACATATTTTTCTTTAAAAAAATCGAATCGGAAAAAAATTTGTAAATTAAAAAGTTCCACGTACGTATTTAACCAATTAATATATATTTCTATTGGATCCTAAAGAATTTTAAATAAAATTAGTTTCTTATGCATTTAGTGGGATTTTAATTTAGTACACTAGTTCGAGTTGGGATCGAAGTTTTTTATTATTTAAACAAAATTATTAATTTATCGAAATTTCACTATAATTGAAATTTTTGCCAAATATTCCCGTTTAATTTAACAATTGTTTAGTATAGTTCTTACTTTGGAAAATTGAATCCTTTTTGTTAAGAATAAATATCATTTTCAATTCCTACTGTGTATTTCTTTTTTCGAGCTGTTCCAGTGCCAAAAAAATCATTTTTGTCGATAGAGAAAACTTACTTCGACTTCTTATATTAGTTATACTAGCTCCTTGGAATTCACCCTTCGAGTGATGGTATAAGTAATTTTTTTTTTTCAGAAAATATATGAAAAATGAGAAAAAAGAATTTATTTTGTTGTGTTGTTGCTATCTAGTCCCATTGTATAAAAATAAATAAAGAGAAATATTTAAAAATTGTTATTGTACACCTGAATTTCTTATACACATTCTATTGAGTACAAGTCATGAATAAATTGTTATCAAATTTTTTATTTATTTTTTCCAATTGATAATAGTTTTACAACCACGTTACTAGTAAGACAATCTACTAGCTAACAATAACTTAGGTTTTTTGAATTTGTCAACTCTATTCAATAAGGTAGGAGATTCCTATCTGGTCAAATCTAATAAAATTTGAACCAAAAGATATAGTTAAACAACTATAGTTTTATAATTAATTGGTATGTTTATATATAAATTTAAGATGTCGCAACTAATGACGGTACATTTGGTTAGGACAAGTAAACTTTTTAATTAGGGGTTGTTCTCTTTGTGTTTCAGTTTCGTATTTTGAATTTATTTTGTATTTTGTGTTTTGAGTGTTCATTTTGAGATTGTTACAAATGTGTTCTTTTTTGCATTTTGAAAATTTATTTTGAAAGCATCCAAAGCACATTTTGAAAAATTTGATTTGATTATAACTGAAAACGACAAATTTGTCATTTTGAATTTTCTTTATAAATTTTTAACTTGTTTTCATAAACGCGTTTTCAAAAATAGGAAAGAGAACGCATTTTTACTGTTTTGGAAAATAAAAAACAGAAAACGACTTGAAAATGGTAAAGAGAATTGATCCTTAGTGTTCGAAAATTAATTTTTGCTCCGAAAGTGCTTTTAGATGAAATTAGATTTGGACAGTTCCCTCTAAAAGTTATTTTAACTAGAAGAAACAGTTTTATAAATTTAATTAAACGAATTCAAAAACATCTGGGTCACAAAAAGCTCATTTTTAAAAAAATATGCCAAACAAGCCCTAAATTTAATTTTAAATAATTTAACTTCACAATTGTTGTTATGGATGATTATTTTCCCTTGATGCCATAATCTTGTTTTTGGGCTTAGTATATGGACATAGTGTACCATGTTTTAATTGTGATAATGATATATACGACTTTAATCTTTATATTGCAGCGTGACAATAATATGGAGACAATTACTTCCCATCTACCTCTAATGAGGGGGAAAAAAAACTAACTTAACCCTTTCTATTCTCATGTTTTGAATTATTCTTTTATTTCAATTCTTCTTATATGATATAAAATTTTCTTTAAAACGTATCATTATGATTGGACAAGCAAACATCCAACGTATCATTTTATCTACAATCGTGCTACAAGTACATTGTTTTTGACATCAAGTTTGACATTTTGCCACATGTTGCAGCACGATTTGCCAGTTTAAAAATACAACACACTTTCCTGTCACTCTATTTTTGAATTTGCAAAGGAGTGTCAAACTCCATGTACACGAGAAGTGTACAAGGAGGATAATTCTTTTACCTATTATTGTATTCACGTGAAAACGATAATATCAAAACTTTTAGGGGACACATTCACAACATGTATCGATGAAAGAGACTATTCACTTATGAGCAAATAAGTGTCGAAATAAAATGTTAGTATCTATTAATTATTAATATTAATAAAACGTTACTTCAATTACAAAAACACAATCGAAGAACAAAAACGCGATAAATTAATTTGTAAATTAAACCAACAACTCAAATATTGATTTAGAGTACTTATAAATTATTTTGAAAAGAAAAAGAGAAAAAAGGGAAATTTTGAAAAAGCAAGGGCAATACATGCTATACATATAGCTCTTATATAGTATAAATTTAAATTTAAATTTAAATCAAAGTCAACAATTAATTTTAATCACATATTTCATCAATTTTTATTAAAATTTACTAAAAATTTAATTTTAATCCCTACCAAACATGGTAGAATAGTTATCACATGTACTATAATTGAGAACTAACTTGACCAGTGGCCACTTATTCGGGAGGGTATTTTTGTCTATTCACGCTGCTCTTGAGGTCCTTTATGGTCCCATTCATTTATTCCTCTTTTAATTCTGAGTCGTCCAAACATAAAT
>CAIGRM010015808.1:0-16152 GCA_903798335.1 Fraxinus albicans
GTTAATCAAAAGAGTTAAGCTACAGGTACAAGAATTTAAATTCCTGTACTTGCCCGACAACACACATAATAGGTGGGTGGGGGAGGTTTTTCGTATTATTTTAATTATGTGGGGCCACCCCCATGTGAGATAAATTTTAAATTCTTGTATGAATTCTGTGAGAATAATTATGTACTCTCAGAATAATTCTAATCAAAATTGTAAGCGTACAATATTATAAAATATCATATAACTTAATGCAAATTTAATGCAATTAATTGCATGTTAAATTTAGAATTATTAGGCATGTCGATAGTTTAGGATGTACAAGATACATTCCACTGTAACAACATAGTTAGCCCATATGAAGATAATTATCTTAATTAAACAATAAATAGATCGTTGGTGTAATTAGTCTAGATAGACATAAAAATTATAAGAAATAAGCACTCGATATTACATAAAACAAGGAGAAGGAGATAGTAAAACTCTTAGATATAAAGCCAAATTTGTTGCAAAAGGTTTTACTAAAAAAGAAGGTATTGATTACACTGAATTTTTTTTTTCTCCCATTGTTAAATATACTACTATTAGATGATTGCTTGCTCTTGTTGCTCAATATGGGAACTTGATCAATTAGATGTTAAAACTGCCTTCTTGTATGGTGAGTTGGATTAAATAATTTACATGAGATAGCCCGTTGGTTTTGAGTAATGAGATCCTAAAGATATTGTTTGTTCCCGTTTGTTGCACATTAAAATCAGAGAATGCATTTTTTTGAAGTGATGCGATAGGAAATATGTGGTTGAAAAAGAAGGAAAAATTATTGATGTGATAGAAAATTTTATTTTATTGAAAAATGTGTTGTTGAAAAT
Source organism: Fraxinus albicans (assembly GCA_903798335.1). Lineage (NCBI taxonomy): Eukaryota > Viridiplantae > Streptophyta > Magnoliopsida > Lamiales > Oleaceae > Fraxinus > Fraxinus albicans. The sequence continues at coordinate 855 of CAIGRM010015808.1, forward strand.
AAGTAGAAGAATAAGAATGAAAAAAATAATGTGGCTCAAACAGGGGCTAAAGAGATCCCTACATAGTTTAAAACAAGCACTTAGGCAGTTTGATACTTTTGTTTTAAAACTTGGTTTCAAAAGGAGTTAATATGACTCCTGCTTATACTGTAAAGGTGATGGAGGTAAAATATTCTTTGTATTTAGTCATTTATGTGAATGATGTGCTGCTTGCTAGTTGCGATAATCCGAGATTGATAATATTAAATTGAATTTGAAATGAGTTTGATATGAAAGATCTTGGTTTTTCTAAAAAGATACAAGGCATGCAGATTTGGATAAATAAAGAGAGGGACATACTACTCTTGATTCACCATGATTATGTGGTTAAAATTTTGAAAAAAAATAAATTACATGTATGATTGCAAACCTTTAACCTTACATCATGCTAATCATTTTAAGTTATCTTCTAAATATTGTCCAAAAAATTGAATTATTCTATTTATATGATGATATAACGGAATTTTGTACACGTGTTTTCAAAATGTTTAAGGAGCACTCATGTTCTGAAATTTTGGAATTGAATTATTATGTTTATATGACGATTAAATTGAATTTTGAAAATGAGTTTTGGAAATGTGAAGGAGCACTCATGTTTTGGAATTTTTGAAAACGTGTTTTGGAATTGAATTATTTTGTTTATATGACTATAGAATTGAATTTCAGAATTGAGTTTTTGGGTTCTAATGGTGCACTCTTGTCCTGGATAAAGGCCACATTCTTATGTTTCTCAATCATTTGGCAAATAAGTAATGGATTTGATACAAGACTATTGCCATTAGATTTTTGTATTTTGCACGAGTGATAAGTGAAATCCCATAACCTTCTATTGTGCCATACCTTATATTTCTCATTCAACTTCGTTTTACATTTGAAGTTTATAGGAAAAACTAAAGCACAAGAAGTTTAAAGATAAGGACGTGGGAGAGATTCACGATTGATGCAGTCGTCTATTCGGTGACAGTTAAGACTTAACCAAGTATGCTTTGACACTAAACAAACGTATGTGAATTCGGCATGCATGAAGACACCGGCATCGACCAATTAGCCGACTGTTTGCCTGTCTCGCTATACAATAGTGATTCAAGCCACGATCAACATCGACACGTTCGAAGTGGGCAATTGAAATGTCGACGCAGAGCAACAACGGTAAATGTAAGTCCACATCCCGTTCAGATAAAAGCGAGAAAAAATACGGGGCCCTAGATGTGTCCACTTCGGTTGATTCAGTCAGGTCTATCTGTAGAACTGCGATCTTTTACACATAGCAAAAGTGTTGGATGCAGTATTTCGCTTGACGAGTGTATCTTTAAGTAGAAGAAACCGGTTAGGTCGATAGGAGCAGTGATCTGTTCATGGGGTAATAAAAACATATGGAAGGTAGCAAAAGATGTGGACACGAAGATGTGTTGGTTGAAATGGAGCTTCATGGCTGGAAGGTGTGTAGAGTTGATTCCTCACGTGGTTCGGGTTTCAATTGGTAATTTATTTCTATATTTGGCAGATTGTTTTAAAAACTATGTTTGTTTTGCGTGTTTGATGTTTTTACCCCTTTGCGATACATGTTTTTTTTTTTTTACATTTTAGACTGGTTTTCTTTCATATTGCTTTCCCTTGGTGTCCCACCTTTTTTTTATGATGCATCCATATTTTCCTAGATTTTATAATCTGTCTGTGTATATTTTCAAACTATTGTGGATCTCATTAGGCATTTTGCATGGAAAAAGTAAAAAATGGACACAACTTCTGACAGGCTTTTTCTTTTTGACAAATGAAGGTAAAATTATTTGCACACTCAAATCAATTATGCAATTACTCCTCATTTTCAAGCTTATAAATAGTAGTATGTATTGAAGACAAAATACTTCCACCCCTCTTACTAGTTACATGTTCATGTATCTGCTTCTCCCAAAACTTCAACATTTGTATGCAATACAAAGTAGTGGCAACCATCGCACGAGGAGCAAGAAATAATTTCTACTTCTCCCGAAAATTTAGCAAACATCTTCTCTTTGAAGCATTTCAATGAAAAAAACAAAAACATGTTGCAATATCGATTTGCCTATTACAATATTTACCCGAACTCTGATGTGTCTGACGAAGAAGACGATAAGACATTAATGCGAAAACTCAAAGATGACATTTAGACATGGCTAAAATATTTTTTGCATTTTCGAACGTCTAGTACGGAACTACTTGCATCATTCTACGAAACCCCACTTTCTTTTTCCATTTCAACGTAGTGGACAAGTATTCATGCTGCGGAATTTGAACACATATCCAAAAACTTGTTTTAATGAATTTTGCATATATCCACAGATATTCGTTCACTTCACACACATACTTCAGGACAAGTATGGTTTGCAAACAGTGAATACCTAGATGTATACGAGTAGGAAGCAATTTTCTGTGCGTCATGGCACACAGGAGAGGATACCGACAAGTGCAAACAATGTTTGGCCAGTCGCTAGACACAATAAGCCACTACTTCAAGAAAGTTCTTCGTGTTGTGGTTCGGTTCGCATGAGACGTGATAAAGTCTGACCTACATAACAACTTTGGGATAGGACATCATCAGCCAGACGTTGTTGACTATCCATTATTCCAGGTGATCGTGCTAATGGAGAACGTATTTTTATGTACTATATGAAAATTTAATTCTTCCACACAAAGGATTAAGTTAAATCTATTCTGTTTAGCAACTGTTTGGCATGCTCCAGATTGCATCAAAGCAATTGACGGAACGCATTTGAGGGCTGTTCTATCGCATCATTAAAGTGAAAATCTTAGTGGACAAAAAGAGATTCCAACACAAAATGTGTTGGCTGTAAGTGATTTCAACTGTGCTTCATGTTCGTGTAGTCAGGAAATACGTACAATAGTCGAAAATATTGGCTAATGCAATATATAATCCGGAAATTAATTTTCCCATCCCCACTCCTAGAAAGTATTATCTTGTGAACTTTGGATTTGCGCATATACTGGGGTATATGGCCCCGTATAAAGGTTTACATATTAGATAATAGATATCATTTTCAGGAATTTCGTAACGAGGAGACACGACAAGGGCGAAGATTTCGAGATGCTTTAAGCACTGTGGTTGTATATATGAAGTGTTTCGTAGAGCGGAACATGACAAAGACGACCAAGTGGAGATAGACCTTCTCGACGAGAATGATGAAATTGTAGGCGAAATGGATGCAACGTCGGACGAAGATTTACCTTGGGAACAATTGTGTGATTATATGGCCATTGTGTTACACTAGTATGCATAATCCAAAGTTATGTTGATTGTAATTCACGAAATTCTAGTCCAGATGTTTGGTAATTTGTAGTCATTATTAAGAACGAACGGATAGACTTAGTACATCCGAATATGTTGCTATTTCTTATGGAAACAATGTGACGATTACAGATACCATAATACTCTGAAAAGTTATGTTCCCAAAAAAAAGGGTAAAAAAAAAGTGGTCTTACAAGAAAACCTCAATTGAAGCATTTAAATCATTTATAAATGGTGAAATTTTGAATTGAAATAGTCAAGAAGATAATAGTAAAGACAAAAAAAATACGGGCCCACCTAACACTTATCATGTACCCAATTCACAGAGGGTAGTAATGGAAATATTAATGACTGCCAGAATCTAGTCATGATCATTATTTTTTTAGAATTCGTCACATGGCAGCACGCATGTGAATAAACAAATGAAACATCACTGTACCAAACCGTGTTTTCATAGAAAAAACAAATATCAAACAGACGCTAAAATATGTTTTGCAAATGTATGTAATTGAATTTTTTGGCAAAGTTAAACCTTATAATTTTGAAGTCTTTGTTTAAAATTGATTTTACCAAAATCTCTTTTTTCCTACTTATTTTCAAAAAAAAAAAAAAATATTGTTTAATAATTTTTCTTTACTTTTTAATCACAAAATTTTCAAAATAATCATTTTTAACAAAATCATTTCTCAAAAATCAATTTCACACAAGTACTGTTATCCTATGACAGAATAATAATAGTCTAGTATAAATTTTTCCATGACCGCAGCTTCCACAACAGCAAAGACAAGGACTGTTGTCCCATGACAAAACAATAATAGTATAGTATAAATTTTGAATTAATCTCTTTGTACAGGAGTATAGATTCACAGAACCCCTACACCCTCCAATAAAAAATTTAAAAAAATTACCCACCCCCCTATGTGAGTTGTCGATGGGGGTTACAAAACCCTCACCGTGTACATGCAGCATGATTGATAAATGTTTTCATAACCGTAGCTTCCACAGAAACAAAGACTATTTGTCTTGGAATATATGCTTTCTAAATAGGCTAAACTTCAACCATGTTGTTTTTAAATTACTTGTGTCTATTCTTTCTAGAGTACTTTATTTTGATTACTAATCTCAAAGGTGTCATTTGATAACCCACCAAATTTTCTTTGTGCTTCTGTGAAAGTAATTTTTTGAGAATATAAGATTAAATAGTAGAAAAAAATATATGGAGAAACATGAATAGTGATTTTTTTAGAATGTGACTAGAAATGCTCGTAGCTAAAAGTGATTTACAAAATATCACTTCCAAGCAAGGGTTATGGTTTGCTGCCATTAATTATGAGTTTTCTATGGATTTAAGGTCATAAAATTTCCTACAGCTAATATAGTATTCATCTCTACCTAATTAGTCTTAATTTTTTGTGTTTCAAATCTTGTACATATGGAGAAATATCTATTTATCCAAACTACATGCAATAAAATCTTTGTATTTGACTCGATCCTTTTAGCAAAAGATAGAAGGGTGGATATAGAGTAGGTCGATCCGAATATTTCGACGTCCAGTATTACCCATTAAATTTTGAATATTTTGTAAAAGAAACCATTCGGTTCAGTTCAGATTCCAATTTGGAAGATTCAATTTCGATTAAAATGTTCACTCCTTAAGATCAATAAGATTTTTTCAAATAATAGTTACTTATTCTTTAAAACAATGTGTTGATTCTATTCTAAGCCTTTGTTTGTTGCTCATTAATAGAAGAAAAAGAATCATTGGAACAGTGGCCTTGCCTACCATTTTTTACCATTTGTGTCTTGTTGGGACCTACCAACTTTGAAAAAAAGGGTCCCATTTTTTCTATTAACGAGGAAAAAGAAGTTGGAACAAACAGAGGCTAAAACTGTTTTAGAAAGAAGTGAGAGTTGAAGATGGGTTTTCTTGTCCAAACGAAGATATGGACTTTCTTCAATGAGGATTGCTCCAATGTTTCAAATTAGCAATAACATTACAAGATATTGAACAATTATGTTGCAAAATTCATCACATTTTCATGGAACATAGAAATAATGTGTTTACTCGCAGTTTATTATCTTTGTTTTCATATAAAACCCGCAAGGGAAAACTTGTTAACAATGATCCGAACATTAAATAAGCATATTAGAAAAGTAGCTGTAGTAATTCCACTTATTCTAGAACTGAACCAAACAGAAACTTGAGGAGGAACCCAAAAACCATAAAATACGGGACGAAAAACTAAGGGATCTTGTAACACCAGTGGAAGCCTCATGCTTGAACTGAAGCAATGTGAACGATCAAATCAATCACACTAGAACTGCAATACAGACAATAATCATGTCAAGTTTGTGAAATCCACAATCATATTTTTGGTTGTCACAATGATATGAACACAAGCGGGAGTAAAAGAACGAGAAAGATTAAGGTTGACCCCAAAAAATGAACTCAACAGATGTCGAGCCACTCTTACCACGTCAAGTGCTGTTCCAACACGTTTCTACCAGAATGGGAACGGTGGTCTGACTGTAACGAACGTGGGAGGCACTTTCTGGCAAGAGACATAAATGTCCAGGCTCCGGCGGTTGGATTAGGGCGGCACTTGCTCTATCAACAGGTGCTTGATTCGTTTTCCTTAGCTAAATCGCTCCTTTTCATAATAGAATATGTGGAAGGATAGATATGAAAATGTATTGTATANTATTGGAATATCAATGTGTGTTCTTCCTTGCATTTTGTAAGATAAAGTAAAGCAAAGCATAGAAAGATGTTATTTATTTTTCTTGATTGCATGCTCCCCCTTTTTTCATTACAAAAAGAGGTTATTTATACTAATCTAGCCGACGTGGTGACCGTTCGATCATACCCACGTGGCGACGTCTCCTAGACCGAAGACTCACATCACTGTCCATTCATATTATTCAATGTTTGACAAAGGGTTAGCCAAGCTAGCTAATAGGCTGACACACTGACATGTTAAGGTTACAGACACTTTATTACAGATGTCCCATCAATCAGTTCTGTGAGATCTTTGAATCTGTTGGGAGACCATGTCGGCTTTAGCATACGTTGAGGTCAGCTTTGGGCTTATGGATATATTATGTGATTGAGCTTCGGTGCTTTAATACTTCGGACATGAGGGACCTCTGCCTTCCTCTTGAGGGGCCTTAGGTAGATCTTCATTTCTTGGCTAAAAGGAATATTAGATGACTAGTGCCTCGGCACTCACATGACCTCGTACTATTGAATTCTTTGTTGATCTTAACTATGCTGACATTCCTACTAACTTGTCAATTGGTCTTGAAGTGCTGACTTGGAGCCTCTGATTTCGGGGGGTAACAATAGTCCCCTAAATCTATGCATGATTATTTATATAATGCGTGGACTTGAAAGTAATTTTGAGGTAGAGCTTCACTATAATAATATACTTTCCGTGAGCTTCATCGATTGATTCCTCGACCCTCCTAGGTACCTAGGCTATATCCTCCATTTTGAGGTGTCTTCATGTGTTCTGAAGCGGATAGGGTCTGATGTGTTAAATAACCTTGATTTTGACAGCGAAGAGAACATTAATTTCTCAACAATTTTGAGAAATACGAAGCATTTTAAATTATGGAGCCCCAATGATTTGATATCGTAGTGCTTTCCCAAGAAAGGTAGCTGGGGCTGTGCAACTTCCAATATGCGTAATAGCCGCCATTTTTAATGCGCAGTAATTATTGTTTCCCCGTGCTTCTTAACAATATTTAGATGCATAAGGGCGCGTGTGAGTGGCGTTCAAATCTGAGCTTTTGAAGAAAAAGCGTCAGAAGTCGTGGGTGGCTCAGGTTAATACTTGCTGATTAATGGTTGGATGACCTGGATCGAGATCTAACGGTCAGGGTTGAGTGGGTTTTCCTATAAAAGGCAAGAATCTTAGAGAGAGTTCCTTTCCTACCTTTTGCATGAATCTTGGCACTCTTTTCTCTTGAAATTACTAACTCCTTCAAGTTTCTTTTCCTTATAAGATTCCTTTGAGCATTCATCATTTCTCTTCAGTTGTGCTTTTGTAAATCCTTCTCTGACCAGTAAGTAATTGATTTCTCAAATTTTTTGTATTCTTTGCATTTATGGCTTCTTCGACTTCTTCTGGGGACGGTGTAGATGTGACCAATGTGGCTAAAGAAATAGGATTCCAAATAACTAGTACGACTGACCTTAGGAGATTTGTTGAGGTAGGCCGAGGTACCTCTATATCTGGGAACGTTGTCGGGATGATGACGGTGTGGGTTGAGGGGCAACTAAAATACGTTACAGCATCGACCCTACCTAATTAGCTATCCTTAGAGACAAGTATAGGATCCCCTACAATATCAAACTTTTGTCCCCCTCTCCTGATGAGTGAGCTTGCTTTCCTAGGCAGGGTTGCGTCACCATTAGTGAGTACCTCTTGAAATCTGGCCTCCGCCTCTCCATTTATCCCTTTTTTCGGGCTGTTCTTCGACTGTATAGGTTGGCCCCCACCTAAATAGCCCCTTGTGCTTAGTGGGCTCATACATCCTTTGGAAAGAGACTTCCTTGGGTGAGGATATGCCCCTCCACATCTTTCAAACAATATACCAGCCTAGGGCGATGGGCAAAGGGGATTCCAAAGGATGGTACTCGTTGTGCCCATGGACGAACACTCCCTTTTCGTGTTGGGTCTTCCTACCTCCATCAAGGGATAGAAGGAGGCCTGGTTCTGGGTTCGGGGAATGTGGCAGTAGTGCGAGGGTGACATTGTCCCTCATCTCAAAGTTTCGACTTCCTACTCTGAACCCAGTGAGTGTCCTTTCTGTACCTTGTTTATCTTATATTGAATTAGTTTCTGATCCTGATCAATTTTCTTATAGGGTCGGTTGAGCACTTTGAGCTTGATAAAAGTAACTGGGATATCTTGTCCGAGATCTATCGCCGACCTCCTTAGAAAGTGACTTCAGCCGTTTGGTCGTGCCCAAGTGATTTTACGAAGACCTTTGTTTGATGACTCGACGTGGTAAGACTTTTTCCAATTCAATAAATTGTACTGGTTTTTTGCTACTTTCGTTTGACTTTATCATTAGACTGCAGGCGATTTCGAGAAAATGAAGGTCCCTATCCCTGACATGGCCACCATTCTGGCTGCCACCTCTACCACTGGCCATAAAGGTATGAAGCCCTCATCTGGAAGAAAGCAGGTAAGGGACAAAATAGAAAGGGTCAATAGGGAAGCCGTCCCTCAAGAAGAAGGGCGTCATCCACTTGATAAGGGGAAGAAAGCAGTAGTGGAGGAGCCAAAAAAGAAATTCAGTGTCCGCCACCAGGGTGGGCAGCTCAAACGACATTCCTCCCTTGCTCTGAGGTGCCTACAAGGCAGAAGTTATTGGTGACGTCATTTGTTGTGGCCTCTGCGGGTAAAAAATGAGCAGCCACTTCTGAACCTCAAAACTAGGAACCTGCAAAAGGCCCAAGCCTTCCGCGAGACCACTTAGGACTGTTCTCAGGGAAAACCTCATTTGGCAAAGAAGACTGACGATTTAGAGCCTGAGGCCCTTGCCCTATTGCCCCTAGAGATTCAAATAGCCACGATGATGTTCTATCAGTTCTGGACTTCTAAATGGCAAATGATGCTGTGGACATCGTCGCCACGATGGTGGCTCAAGAGTCGAGGTGCTTTGGCATGGATGTGGAGGTGGAGACCTTGTTCAAGACACTTTAGAGAAAAAACTAGAAGTTTATGGGCAAGGTTTCCTTGGCTGAGGAAGCTGCGAACAAAGCCAAAGCCGAAGCTAAGGCATTTAAGAAGAAAGATGCTGAGGAGTCAGTGAAACTCGCTTCTGCATTGGTAGAGATTGAGGCCCTGAAGAAAGAAGTTCATTTATCTCAAAGTGAGGTGGCCTCGTTGACGAAGTGGGTGGAGACACCTAACGCTCATCAAAAGGTAACAGTCGAGGCCTTCGAAAAGGCCAATAAAGAAAAGGGCGACTTGGCGGGAGAGGTAGGAAAGCTGACCTCCCAGGTAGAAAGGTTAAGGGAGGAAGTTGAGATGGTTTGTTGCAAAGCTGAGCGAGCTTTTAATGAGGCTGAGGCTCACCTTTTGGTCAACTTCCACTTGATGGAACATTATCAACGATTTGGACTATACTGGAAGTGGTATGCCTATACCGAGGTCGTTGAGTGGATAGAGGTGCATACCCAACAAGACACCTCGGGGTATAAGGCTGAGTTCCTTGGTGAAGATGAAGAGGAGGAAGGGAAAGCTCAGACGCCAGCAGATTTGAACCAACCAATTGTCTTGGACGAAGAAGTTGCTGAGGGGGTCGCCGATGATGATGTGGCCCCTGGGGCTATAGTTCCCTTCGAAGCTCCCCAACCCCCACCTCAATAGGCTGATATACTTTGCTTTCTTTAGGGCTTCACCTATTTGCAAAATGTAAATTTTTTTATATTTTAATGAAGTTCAATCTTATCTTTTTTTTCCTTTTTTTACTTCAATTGTTCCCTTATTGTCGTACTCTGATAATTTCTTACATTGAAACAACTTGCTAACTTCTGAAGTGTAATCTGACATTGAAGCAACTTACCAACTTCTGAAGTGTAATCATGTAATCGTGCTTTTTTCATTGAACATTGGGAGTTCAACTAATGAGTAGTTTCTCAACTGGCCCCATCATCCTTAACTTCTAACTGGATTTACCAACATAAATATTAACCTTTATCTCATCGACCTACGTGGGTCTATTTCATAATTAATCACACTTAATTGGGGGTTCGACTAAAGGTTATGCAGCATTTGATCCGCATGCCTTTCCAGGGGTAATGAAAAAGGAGTAACGTTTTTCTCAAAATTGAATTTCTTGTGTGTTTCCAGATGTCTTTAAGTTGGAAAACTTACCACTCAGAGGCTGTTCTGGCCCTAGAATTTCCGAGGTTGCTTAACTTATGTAAAATGGAATTTAACATCCCTGATGATGGTTGAGTAAATGTTCCATTCTCCCAAGGCGAAGTTATGCGCGTGTAGTTGGAACACCAATCCACTAAAGTTGAGATTGGTATGATGTAATGTCCAAATCCCCCAAGCCTAGGTATAGACATTCATGTTATGCACGGGTTTTCAACAAGTAATCTGGGCCTTGAGAAGAGGGTCGGCCATATGTTGTCCCGGGATTGCCGAGGCTGAGTCAGTAGTTAGCCGTACCGAAGCTGAGGTGAGCCTATTTTGAATTTATACACACATTTATGCTCATTATTTAATGGTTTCACATGCTTTCAAGACGACAACCGTGTTAAGACAACTTTTACCACATGCCTGGCCATTTAGCAATGAATGCCCAATGATGGCAGCGATTGGGATGCGTGATGCATTCGTAAAAAAATTGAATTCTATGGTTCAGATCTTTGCACAACTGTACACTTGTGATTATTTTGGCTTTCATCCGATGGTTGGGACTCGCCCCCATTTATAAATGTGAGAATTCTGCCATTTCAACGCTTTACCTTTTGTAAATGCGATTGCGAATTTTCACAGTTCTCTGAAAATGTTCTAGCAACCAGCTTGTTTTCGAACCTTACTTCTCTCATGTGGACGGATTCAAGGAGTTTCATTAATATTGATAGATAGGCCCCAAGAAAGAGTATCCTCAACCTGATATGGCTACAATTCTCAAAGCTACTTCCCGAAGATTCTCTTCAGGGATCAGGCAAAGAACAGAACATCCTGTCCAAAACGTAATCACGAGTATGGAGTGAAGGGTCTTCCAAGTAAATCAGCCCATAATAGACAAAGGCAAGGGGATAGCTGAGGAGCCCCCTAAGAAAAGGAAATTGGTCCATATCAGCGAGTGTTCTGGTATAGTTCGGACCTTCGTACCATGTGGGGAGAAATGGACTTTCTATCAACCGAAGCTAATGCAGGCTTCTATTGATGCTGCAATAGAGGAGCAGCTTCGGGAGGATGTTGATGAGTCCGAAGACACTACATCGGAGGTTCCCAAGAAGGAGTTGGAAAGGACTTCAGGGAAATTCCAAAATTTCTTGGGGGGCGAGATAGTAAAATTGCCCAAACCGTGATAGGGATGCTGCCTGTCGAGGTCCACAGTACTACTGAGCTGTTTAACAAATTCTGGACTGAAAGGTGGCAAGATTATGTGGCCACCTGTGATGTAGTGGATCTGACTGCGACTCTAGTGAGTCAAAGTGCCAGGGCTTTTGGAGTTGTCTTGGAATGTCAAGAAGCATTGGCCGACATTCAACAGAGGAATAAGGCCTCGTATGATAGGCTAAACACTGCTAAAGCTAAAATAAAGAGAGTTAGAGCAGAAGCTGATGAATTGAGAGCTCAAAAGGTTGAAGACGAGGCAAAGTTAGCCTCTGCCTTAGCTGAGATTGAAATTATGAAGAAGGAAGTCCATGAACCCCAATGTGAAGTGGCCGCTTTGACAAAACGGGTGGAGACTTCCGATGCTCATCAGAAACTTATTGCTGAGGCTCTGGTGTAAGTGAATGTTCAGCTGGCTGCCAGCAGAAGAGCTCGAGACCGTGCGGAGGGACAAGTGGATTGGTATACTAATGAATGTAAAAAGTACCAGTTGGATGTTGTCGAGGTGGGTGAAATTACTGTGAGGACTTACATCGTCGATTTTCATAAAACTAAAAAGTATAGACGCCTCGACTCCTATTTGAGGAAGTATGCTTATAATGAGGTCGTTAACAGGGTGGAGCAACTATTTTCTAACCTCGAAATTTCTAAGCTAAAGAGGGAGATTATCGAAGATGAAGTGCCTCAAACTTCTGTTAATGATGATTGTGTCGAAGTGGTGCCCGAAGATGAAGTACCTCAGACTCCTATTGAGGACGACTGCATCGAGGTGGTGCCGGGAAGGGCTCCCGTGGAGGAAGTGGATCCTGCCCCTGCTACTAGAGATCAAGCCCCTTTCCTCCTCCAGAATAGGCATAGGTTTATTTATCGCACTGGCTCATTCATTGAATACAAATTTGTAAAGCTTTCGAGCCTCCTATTGTACTATTCATTCATTGAATACAAATTTCAATTTCTTATTGCTTCCAGTTTTGGTTTTTTGTTTTCAAGTTGGGCATATTAGCAATAACCCAACCGCGCGTCGAGCTCATCTCAATCTTTCGTATCTTAGGGTATCGGCATTTTCTTATCCTAGCCTTTATTTTAATATACTGAATCAAATGTCGACCCTTATCAAGTCGTGATCGGGTAAACCTGAGATAGAATGATCTGAACTTTAATGAAAGGATTGTCAATGTCTATTTTTGGTCTAACATCAGAGCCCAAGCTAGGTGATCTTTTTCCTGGGAACGTCATGTGTGTTCGTCTCGAAATTTAAGCGAAGTGATCCCTGTGGGAATGTCAACCTCTCTTCGATGTGTCAACGCTTCCTTGCATGGTGAATGGTTCAACCATGCAAAGGCTTCTTCCTTGATGTTTCGCTATCAAAGGAAGGCATGTGTGTCCGCCTCAGAATTCAAGTGAGGTGATCCTTGTGGGAATGTCAACCTCTCTTTCGAGACGCCAACGCTTCCTTGTATGGCAGATGGTTCATCCATACAAAGGCTTCTTCCTTGACATTTTGGATTTGTCAAATGAAGGCATGTGTGTCCGTCTTGGAATTCAAGTGCGGTGATCTCTGTGGAAATGTCAATCTCTCTTCCGAGGTGCCGATGCTTCCTTGCATGGTGGACGGTTCATCCATGCAAAGGCTTTTTCCTTGACATTTTGGCTTTGTCAAAGGAAGGTATGTGTGTCTGCCTTGGAATTCAAGCGAGGTGATCCCTGTGGGAATGTCAAACTCTCTTTCGAGGTGCCAACGCTTGCTTGCATGGTGGATGGTTCATCCATGCAAAGGCTTTTTCCTTAAGGTTTTGGCTTTATCAAAGAAAGGTATGTGTGTCCGCCTTGGAATTCAAGCGAGGTAATCCCTATGGGAATGTCAACCTCTCTTCCAAGGCGACAATGCTTGCTTGCATGGTGGATGGTTCATCCATGCATCCATGCAAAGGCTTCTTCCTTGACGTTTTGGCTTTGTCAAAGGAAGACATATGTGTCCGCCTTGGAATTTAAGGGAGGTGATCCCTGTGAGAATGTCAACCTTACTTTCAATGCGCCAACGCTTGCTTGCATGGTGGATGGTTCATCCATGCAAAGGCTTCTTCCTTGACATTTTGGCTTTGTCAAAGGAAGGCATATGTGTCCACCTTAGAATTCAAGCGAGGTGATCCCTGTGGGAATGTCAACCTCTCTTCCGAGGTACCAACGCTTGCTTGCATGGTGGATGGTCCATCCATGGAAAGGCTTCTTCCTTAACATTTTGGCTTTGTGAAAGGAAGGCATGTGTGTTGGCCTTGGAATTCAAGCGAGGTGATCCCTCTGGGAATGTCAACCTCTCTTCTAGGGCGCCAATGCTTCCTTGCATGGTGGATGGTTCATCCATACAAAGGCTTCTTCCTTGACGTTTTGGCTTTGTCAAAGGAAGGCATGTGTATCCGCTTTGGAATTCAATCGAGGTGACCCTGTGGCAATTTCAACCTCTCTTTCGAGGCGCCAATGCTTCCTTGCATGGTGGATGGTTCATCCATGCAAAGGTTTTTCCGTGACGCTTTGGCTTTGTCAAAAGAAAGCATGTGTGCCCTCCTTGGAATTCAAGCGAGGTGATCCCTGTGTGAATGTCAACCTCTCTTCCAAGGCGACGCTTGCTTGTGTGGTGGATGGTTCATCCAAGCAAATGCTTCTTCCTTGACGTTTTGGCTTCGTCAAAGGAAGGCATGTGTGTCCACCTTCGAATTCAAGCGAGGTGATCCCTGTGGGAATGTCAACCTCTCTTCCAAGGCGCCAACGCTTCCTTGCATAATAGATGGTTCATCTATGCAAAGGCTTCTTCCTTAACATTTTGGCTTTGTCAAAGGAAGGCATGTGTGTCTACCTTGGAATTCAAACGAGGTGATCCCTGTGGGAATGTCAGCTTCTCTTCCGAGGCGCCAACGCTTGCTTGCATTTCGGCTACTCATTTGTAGACAAAGTATTTACTTAGTTACAAGGACTGAGAAAAACCCCCAGTCGTGGTCAACATTCTCTGGTAATACATTCGCAAGTGTTCGACATTCCATGGATGAGGCTGAACCTTTCCATCCATGTCTTTGATCCAGTAAGTTCTAGGTTGAACTTCCCTCTCGATATGGTAGGGTCCTTCCCAATTAGGTCCCAAAGTTCCTACCCCTGGCTCTTTGAAGGACAAGAAAACTCTTTGAAGTACCAGATCGTTTATCCGGAATGATCTCTTCTTCACCCTAGCATTGTAATACCGGGTCATTTTCCTTTGGTGCATGGCCATTTTGATCTGGGAATCATTTCTTCTTTCTTCAAGGAGATCCAGTCCACATCTTCTTGATTTATCATTACCTATCTCATTGAAGTGTATCCTCCTAGGGGATGGAAGACCCATCTCAACGGGGCTTATGGCTTCTGCTTACGCCATGGAAAACGAGGTTTCCCCTGTGGCAGTTCGAATGGTGGTTCGATAGCCCACAGAACCTAGGGTAATTCATCTACCCAAACCCCTTTTGATGCATCAAGCTTCCTCTTTAGGGTACACTTCATGGTTTTGTTTACGACCTCAACCTGCCCATTTGCCTGAAGGTGATGTGGGGAAGAGAAGTGTTTCCTTTTGGGGTGACCTCATCTCAATCAAAGCTCTGACCTTTTCAGGGTTCACTTCGATGCCTATTTGATTACTATATATCCAAGGAACTTGCCAGATGATACTCCAGAAGCGTATTTTAAAGGATTGAGCTTCATTTGATACTTTCGCAGGATATGAAAAGCCTTATCCGGGTGGAGGAAAAATATTAATGCTATAACTACATTTCCTACCTGGAGGTACATATGCTTTACCAGAGATTACTGTAAAATGAATAGAAAGAAAATATTACCAGGAAGATGTTGATGAAGCTAT
>CAIGRM010015817.1:0-13749 GCA_903798335.1 Fraxinus albicans
AAGAGGGACCTAGCCCAGGTGGTTCGTGACCATGGGTGTTTCGGACGGTGCCTGAATTTGAGAAGTTTTCAGGCTGTGTCGCGACTAGCAAAGAATCTAACTTGAAATTAATTTTTTTTTTATGTTTATTGTAAATTGTTAGCATGGGTGTGGTTGTCTGGTGATAGGCAATTGATAGGAGGTACGTTCCGATCATGGGGGTGGCCGGAATATAATTTTTGACGATTTTTATATTTGAGGACAGTGAACTTTCAGCAGTAATACCGACCACTACAGTTGATGAAATTAGGAGTGGTTGGGAGGCAATTAAGGGGAAATTGGAGGGCTGTTGACAAGTGTCAAAGTCCGACGTCCGGCTACCGGAATTTGGAAGCATTTGGGCTGAAAAAAGGCAAAAAAATCACCACTTTTTGGACTGATTGCATTTTTAAAAAAGTTTAGCAGCATATTGCAATTTATTCTTTATTTTTCTTTTCTTTTCTTTTCTTTTTTGTTTTATTTATATATGAGAGTATAATGGTCCTTTTATGTTACAAATTGGTAAAAAGGACATTCAGTGCGAAGAATGTGAAAGATAGGGACGTTCTGTACCAAAAAAAGAAAGGTATGAACGTTTTCTACAAAAACCTTCAAATTAGGGACGTTTTGCACCATTTACCGAGAAATTATTTATAGAGATAGTGTTTTTCTCGTAGAAGTTGCATACAAGATAAAGAAAAACAGGAATTTATATTAATATCTTGAAATTGCAATTCTAAGGTTTTTATGAGTTAGGTGAGATGCACAACAAAAGGAATCAGAAGTAGATCAATGCCCTTATGTAATGAGTTATCATAAACATAGGAGTGAGAAAACTATCTTAGCCATACACATTTTTGCCTCTGGTAGCAGTGAAGTTCACTGTGAATGATAAATTAAATAAAGAGCAGGTATTGATATCGATTTATAATGGATTATTGTTACACATCTCCTAATGAGACTCCAAAGAACGTCATGTGGTAGCCAGCTAACAAGCACAAACATGACCATACTCCACATCACCGTCCTATCCGATCGAGCTAAGGCCATATACTAAAATAGTCGAAGTGATACATCACCTCCGTCGAGATGCATGTAGAGGCTGACCTTTCATGATCTAAGTGAGATGATATAACCTGTTACAAAAGTGATCCGAGGCAATTAGCCTCTTCATTAGGAAGATTTCTCCCACTTCACATTGATCGATGTGATATCTTTACGGCAGACGCCTTAAATGATCAACTTGTCAGACTACTTTTCATAGGTCAATCCTAGGCTATAGGATGACTACTTTTCAGATACATTAAGTACCCCTCAACCTATAATTGATGGAGTGATACCTAGAAGAAGATGCCTCGACACCATCAAGATGAGATAAAGCTGCATATTTTTTATCCAATGGTAACCGTTTTTCATCTTCTAATAGAAAGTCCATACTTAATGTCATTTGAAGGTAATGCAATTTTACACACTCAAAATAATATTGCTCCCACATATTTGTTTTGTCATAAACCCTTGGAACACGAACATTAATGTGACTCATGTCTTTCGATTATCCCACACCTAAATATACTTATGCAAGTGGTTGACTTGATCATTGGAGTGCATGTGATCACCTCTCCAACTATCAGATAAGGCCACGTGCTAAACGACTTGTCCAAATGTGCAGGAGCTTAGTTACAAAGACGTGAATGGAGTTGATCTGTTGGTCATATCATCCGTGTAGAATGTCAAAAATTAAAGTCCCATAAAAGTTGCATAATGTTGTACTTTAGTTTTACTAAATTTGAGCAGTTTTATTTTACAAGTATTAGTTGTATATTACTGAGACAATGTAAGGTAATATGTTTACAGCAAAAATTGAAACGCCCCAAAAATTTTATAAAATAAAATTATTTGTTCTATTTGCTATATTTTTATAATTTTGAAAAGTTGATGGACTAAATTAAAATAGTATTAAATTCAATATTATTTTGGGTCAAATAATTAATTATTGATAAAATGATAATTAATATATCAATATTGGACTCCTTCTGTAGCTTGTAATTAATCAGAGAAGTCTTCGACTCGAGAAATAGTTAGTTCGTATAAGTTAAGTCCAAGTTTTTAAATTAAATTATTTTATTTGATGGGTGATATTTTATTATTTAATAAAATAAATTTTAAGATAATTAGGAAAAAAAAGTAATGTTATATTATCTAAATCAATATTCATGGTTTGAGCCACGTTAAAATTCTCATTCTTGTTTTTCTACTTAGTTTCAACTACACATTTTTCAATAAAATAATATTTTTCATCACATCAATAATTTTCCCTTCTTTTTCAGCCACACATTCTCTATCAGTCTACTATTCCAAAATACATTTTTCCAAAATAATGTGGCTCAAACACACCTTAAGTTTGAAAAATATTTGATATATTTTATTTGTTACTTCATTTTAACCATCGACTTCAATTTTCCACGTGCGTGTGATTTTGAACCCTTTTGCATAATGACCGTGTATGTGTGTGTGTGTGTGTGAATTATTTGTTAGTTGGATAAATCCACTCATTATCTCTCATATTCTCACTGAATTCCCAATGACTTCTAACAACTTCACATTATCCCATAAACTCACGTTTCTTTTTGCCATTTGAAATATCTCACTCCTCTGTAATAGATGCAAACATCAGCGCCTTCTCGTCGATTACAAAACCCATGCAGATTCCAATTGGCTCCCCCGTATCGGCGATTGGATCAGCACCGATAAGTATGATATATGATATATGGGTTTTTTGTTAACTTTATGGTATATTAATTTGGATTTGATTCAATAATTGATTCACTAGAAGACCTAGATGGGATTGTGTTACATATGATTATCAATGGATTGTGGAATTCTACTCATGTCAATACTTTCCAGTGATAAATTGAACTATAATGTCATTTTTGCTTTTGAAAATTGCTTAGGTATAATGACTTGCCTTTTTATGTGGCATTATATGTCAGAATTTGTCACGAACTGAATTTCAATTTGCAACCTCAAGTTTCCAACATATCAACTGTGGAGTTCTCTGAGCTGAATGAGCTGAAATTGTAACCAAATTAAAGGAAAATAGAATGGAGAAGGGGGTAAATGAGAAAATCAATAAGAAAGGGGAGGGTAAAATGACAAACAAAGAGAATTGAAAGAAAATGAATTCTGAAATCACTCCATTATATTCACTGCTGAGAAATTACAGATTGAATAAGAAGAACGGATTTGAAGATAAAGAGAAAATGAGGAGGGGGGAGGAGAATTTCATCTCTCCATGTGCTTAATTTATAGAGAAGGAGAGAATATTCTCGAATGCATTTGTAATGTGGTTGAGTAGCTCGAAAATTTAGTGCTTTTTTTAGTAACCTAAAATTTCATACTATTGATGTTGAATCTCTTTCTAGGTTTCAAGAGTGCATAAAAATTAGTCAATTAGTATGTTGGCCTTTCTACTCTTACTTTATTGTTATGGTCTTGCTTAGGGTTTATGTTTGTATTTTTCTTTATGGATTGCTCACAGGAATGATACAGAAGATAAAATATGGCTGAAGAAGGGAGAGTGCATCCTGATTGCTGAAATGCATCGAACCCGTATCACGAATGTAGTGAATACTGTTTCAAGATTATTGCTGAAACAAAGAAGAAGATGAACAAAAATGACACGGGTTGGTTTCTTATTTATATTATCCTTGCTTCTTTTGTTTGACATGGTCCTGTATTGATTGTGGTAGTTGAAAATTTGGATCTTGTAACTAATTATATCAATTATAATGATATCATTTATGTTGACGCCACCAATTTCTACAATTACTTGAAACACTGGCACATTAATCGGCTGTGGAATTTTTAATAGCCAACATTTTCTTCCATCTTCTTCATATTTTCCCTTGCGGCAAGCAGGAGAGGGAGAGAAAGTGGTGTGAAATTCACCTAAAAACTTCAAACCTTATGGCTGGATACGTTGCAACCGAAGCAAAATTAGATGATGTGGACCAATAAATAGTTGTTAGTTACTTAATTCTTGTATCTTTGTTCCAAAAAGATAATTCATACACAGATTTGGGATGCGTTTTATTTATTGTGAAGTACCTAATATTTTTCCCTACCCTATGCCAGGAATGCAAGTTGTTAGTGACAGTGGTGAGGCCAATGCAGTTGCCATTGTGGATCAGGAGGAAAATCATGAAAGAGATGGCAAGGGAGGTGATTTTGAGGTAGCGGCTGGTACTAACGGTGAAGATGACACAGGAAAAGACCTCAAAAATCTTACAGGAAGGCAAAAGAGGTTATTTGAGTTGAGATTGAAAATGGTAAGGGCATATCAGCATTAGTAATTAGAAATAAGATGTCCTTGTTGTGTGGAAAGCATAGATACACATCTAACTTATGCTCTTCCAGGAATAGATTATTATCCTTCGTGATTTTATGGGTAATACATCATTGCTTCTGAATTCATACATGTAGAATGAGGCAAGAAAAGCCAATCAAACTGCCATGGTTGCTGAGAAGAAAAGAATGGAACCTCCTGAAGAGTCTAGAGGAATTTCTAAGGAAAAATGGCTTGAGGAGAGGAAGAAGATAATTGGTAGACTTCTTGATGCCAATGGTTTGAATATGAGCAAAGCATATATGCTGGACACGCAAGACATGGCAGAGTCAAAGTGTAAAAAATGGGAGAAGGAGCCTACTCCTGCTGGTTGGTATGGTATGAACGATTATTGCTTCATTGTTGTAATGTTTCTTACTTGTGTAAGAAGTTCTTATTAATAGCTATGTGCATGGCCACGCCAAAATTATTCGAAATTNCAAGACATGGCAGAGTCAAAGTATAAAAAATGGGAGCAGGAGCCTGCTCCTGCTGGTTGGGATGGTATGTACTATTATTGCTTCATTGTTGTACTGTTTCTTACTTGTGTAAGAAGTTCTTATTAATAGCTATGTGCATGGCCACGCCAAAATTATTCGAAATTTGCATTAACCCATTGCTGATATATAATTATAGCTTAATTTGTATTGGACTTGTTATTCGTAGCTATTGGATAAATGTTTTAAAATTATATGAAAATGTGCAATACGCCATACTGCAATTGAACTTAATGAGGTCATCAAATGGTTTCACAATTGCTAATATCTTATTTTGGGATAAATGGATGGCATCGATGTATTCGTAATATGACTTCAAATATTAATGTCCTTCGAAATCACCTAGGAAATCATTCTATCATGAAATTCTTCTATTAGTAGTGAATTGCAGCTGGATGTGAATATCTCACACTTTGTGTGTGCATCACATTTTATTGACACAACTTAGGTCGGATAACTTTTTTGTACAATAATCATTGAATGTTACCATTCTTTAGAATTTTATGAGTTGTTTCTAATCTAAATCTAATAGATTCTGTAGTATTTTATTATTTGTTTCTTACCTAGATTAGAATAGTTTAAACCCTATATAAAGGTTGCTTATGCATTGTAATAGTTACATTCTATTGAATGCCTAATGAAGTCGTTGCGTTTTGTCAATATCTCCGTTGATTTCGATCGTCCTTGAGAATTGATTGGTTTAGTTATCTCATTCTTTGCTTAATTCCAGTGTGGTGACAAGCTTGGTCTAAGTTTAGAATTGATTGTTTGAGTTACATAAAGTTCTCAATGAAGTCAATTAGATTTCAAGTGGTTTTAATTTTGTTTATTTAATTAACCAAAAAAATTACATCTTCATTAATATCAAAATTAATTCTTAAACAAAACATAATTTATATTTGATTCTTTTGCAGCATTGCACGTTGCTTACACCTAGTATATATATATTTGTCTAGCAGCATGTATAACAAAACGTGGTATGCATAAATAAATTAAGTAGATTAGATTTTAGTGTAACTTGTTAGGAGAAATGGATCGATAAACATTATTTAAGATTCTCGCGAATGCAAATTTAGGGACACTAACTGCACAGATTAATTGTGGACTTCTTTTTTCTAAATGTAAGTTTCCTATTCAATTTTAAAGATCACATTGGGTGAGATTTTCAAGATATACTTTAATTAGGTGATAAATAGATAAATTCATGAATATGGAAAATTTCAAATTAATATTGTCTAAACCTCTTTAACATAAATTTATTAATAATTATTTGTCAAGTAATTTTTTTAATGAAATATTTGGTAGCGATTTAAATTCTAAAATTTGGATTGTTACAAAAATAATCTAAATACTAAACTCCAAACAACCCTAAGACTGCTACAGAATCACTAAAGATGGGAAAAATTGTGATTGAAGGCAAGAGACATCAGGCAACAAGCTCTGAGATATTTATAACACGTTGTCATTATGCACACAAAATGACATTTATAATATGTTTGAGAAGTGTTTATAAACTGTTTAAATTATAAATAGATAGAATTGAATGATTAATAATTGTGTAGTACTTGTCGGTCAACATGAACTAAAGATGGACTTAGTATTTTGTCACCTTTGTCTTAATCATCAGTACCTTCGACACCAACTTCCTTGTAGTCTTTCTTGAGAACAGCAAGATCCTCACTGGATTCTGGGAACTTGCCATCCTCCATACCTTTATCAACACACCAATCTCGCTTAGCAAACATGAGATCAAATTTGTGATCAGTTCACAAGAACACCCCATTAGACAAACCTCAGTAAAAAAGTGCAATAAAAAAGCTGTTATTAATTGGTTCTATATAAATTATAAAATCTAATCGAACGGAACCGAACCCTAATAGTTCCATAATTATATTTGGACCCGACGGGTCCATTGATTAAATATCCGAAAGTTTTGGGTCGGTTCGGGTCTCTTCAGAACCGAACCGAACCGACCCACGGACAGCCCTAATTTTGTCACCTTCGTCTTAATCATCAGTACCTTCGACACCAACTTCCTTGTAGTCTTTCTTGAGAACAGCAAGATCCTCACTGGATTCTGGGAACTTGCCATCCTCCATACCTTCACCAACATACCAATCTCGCTTAGCAAACATGAGATCAAATTTGTGATCAGTTCACAAGAACACCCCATTAGACAAACCTCAGTAAAAAAGTGCAATAAAAAAGCTGTTATTAATTGGTTCTATATAAATTATAAAATCTGTACAACACAATATACATTCTCAAGACCTCATTACAAGTGAATCATCCATAATTTTGAACTGAGCAAGAAATGTTCTCTTTAGTTGGTCCAGGTCAATCAATTATTTCATCTTACATTATTACCTACCCACATGTTTGGAAAATAAAAAAATGGCAATCAAATGGATACTAAAGCAAAGAAAATTTTCCAAGTAACAAGCAAATGAGGAGTTGGATATCTTGCCTAGATCAGTTTGAAAGTTTTTTTTTTTAGCATCATACTCTGATAGTCACTATACACAACGTTTACTGAGAATCCCTCGTAGTCACCACCCTATCTTATCAGAAAATGAGCTTGCAAATTTCAAACAGGACAGTAACGTGAAGTCTACCTATCAATCGTGGGTATTTTGTATTCTAAACAGGGAATATAAGCATTTTGATATTTTTTTACACAAATATGATGCATGAGTGAATAAGTGGATCCATACTATAGGGAAGGAAAATCTTGTTCAAAAGCTACACCAATACATAGAGTAAAATAATATTTATTTAGCTGGATCAAAACTTTTAATATTACTTCAATGCTTTATATTGTAGCAAGGGATACATTGACACAACCAAGTACGGATGTAACAATATGTCCATCCCTTCCGTCATTAGATCAAATTTCTTCTTTCTTCAAACCAAGTAGAATATATAGCATTGAGGCAAGCCAAGTGAAAGTTAGAAACAATACAACAATTTCAAATGAAGCATGTATGCAATACATTACATTTGGACATAAAACTCTATCTAAAAAAAAATCAACAAAAAGTTGAAATATCTCACTCATTTCTCCACCTTCTCTCTGTCAGATATCTACATTTTTTCTTCTTGAATTTGTGGAATTTGATAAATGTTTTTTTATTAATGATGATTGGACAACATGGACATTTTATAATTAGTTAACATTTTCCATCTTCCATTAAATTTAAAATTCAGTACCTAATTTAAACTAGGAAAAATTGTTGTCGCGATTCCAAGCCTTTTCGTTTTTTGCATACTTTACCTCAACCTTCACTTTATGCCACTATGCGTCCAAACCTTTGAGAAATTCGTAAATGCAATCCAAAATGACTGAAAACGTTAGTTCCATCATTAGTTGACTTCAAAAATGGAAAGAAGGCAAATTTTGACCAATTTAAATAGGGAGATTTTCGTCCAATCCTATTTCTCCATTTTCACTGTACTAATCAATGTTCATTTCCCGCATTTTTCAGGTCTGATATATTTTTCTCTCTCTTCCATTTATTTTAGAAGTGAATATGGAGAGCAAAGTATGTAGATACAGTGACCTTGTGCAGGTGAAGACATCATGGACAAACTTGAACCCAAGAAGAAGATTTCTCACTTGCCCACGGCATCAGGATGTTGGTGGATGTAACTTTTTTGACTGGTACGACCCTCCAATGTGCCATAGGTCGAGGGAGATAATCCCTGAATTTCTATGTGTTAGAAGAGATATAGAAGCTAAATTAAACACCTTACGTACAATAAGCAGTGGTTCATGGAAGATTTGGATATTAGGATATGTATGTGAGTTTTTATGAAATGGGTCTGTGCATAGATCTGTGTTAGGTTGTTGAGCTCATATGTTGTGTTTGTGTTTTGGAATGTGGGTTTATGAATTAGAAATCGAGTGTTATCTATGATCTTGTAACTTATTTTCCATTAAATAAGATATATTGTCATTAAACAGTGTTCGAAATGACGTGAAAAATATGTTCGAAAACCTGTTGTAGGTGGTACATTGCAGGTCTCAAACGTTTTCAATTAGTCATATAGGAAGACCTAAACCTTTAACTATCTCGCAGCGTAGGTCCCAAATTTGTTTATAAATGCACATAAAGTCCCAAACCTTTTAAATGAGTTGCATAGTAGGTCCCAAAACTTTTAAGGGGTTGAATCTTATGTCTCAATTCTTTCTATGTTCTTTTTTTGTCCA
The DNA here is from genome assembly GCA_903798335.1 of Fraxinus albicans. Taxonomy (NCBI): domain Eukaryota; kingdom Viridiplantae; phylum Streptophyta; class Magnoliopsida; order Lamiales; family Oleaceae; genus Fraxinus; species Fraxinus albicans. Next base: position 9,110 of record CAIGRM010015817.1, read on the forward strand.
TTTTTCTTATTCTTTTCCTATAGTTCGGTGGGAGCAGAAGTCTTTCTCTTGCCCTTGCCTTATGATGAAGTTGGCGTCGTATTCTGCTATATATAGGCCTTTCTCTTTTCCTTGCCCTGTGATTAGTTGGCTGTGTATCATGTTCTGTATCTTGCTATGAATCTGCTTCAGAACATGTTTTCCTGTTCTGCATGCCCCACCATATCTTTTACATATCATTTCCATTCCAGTCATTGCCATTTTGGTGCCTGCAAGTGGCTCTACTTGTTATCTTTTTCTCAAAATCTTTGGTCTGTCTGTTTGTTTCTTCTTTATAGGTGAATTCAGGGAATATTTCTCCATATCTGGCCACAACTCAGGACCTGACATTGGTTGGATGACTGGGCTATAGGACCTCGTGTAATCTTCTTTGCTGTAGCATATATCTACATACTCATATATACCAATATTTCTCGAAAGCATACCAGACATTGCATGCACACAAGATATTCTAGTAAGTTGTCATTTTTACATGCACATTTACATTTCGTCAGGTCCACAATCTATCTCATTCCATCTCTATTGCTCACCTTAAACTTTTCACTTCCAACATAGTCAGCCTTCAAGAACATTGCCCCTGCCTTTGTTTTCTCAACAATACTCATAACTCTAGGACCAAAAGCATAATCCCACTTTTGTGCAGCTTCCCTTTTGGCATTCATCCTCAACATTTGTTGATGTCTTATCTTCTTAAACATTGAGATAATAGGCTTTTCTCTTGCAATCAATATGGAAGAATTGAATGTCTCATACAAATTTTATAGTAGGATGTCGCACTTTGAAAATCCTGAAAATCTTCATTTATATCTTTCATCTTATTCATTGCATTTCTCCACCTGGTACTGTTGTTGCCCTTGCTACAGCCTAAAACATGGTCTTCGGAGTCAGTCCCTTATGCACTAAGGTGAAATTGTTGTACAAATGTCTTGCACAACACCTATGTTCAACACCCTCACATGACAAATTTATGGAGTCTACCAAGTCCTTCTGTTTGTCAGAAATGAAGGTCCAAGATCTAGTATTACACATTCTAATATCAACTGTTAAAAGTTCTAAGAACCATTCCCAATTTGTTTTGTTCTTCGTATCTACCACAGCCCAAACTAAGTGAAACATGAAGTTATCTCCTTGCATCCACTTCTATTTCATTAGTTGCACCATTGTTGTCAACCTCATCTACAACATACAAGTCATCACCCTCCAACAAAATTATCGTAAATCTCCACTACATAGCATACATTATGCTCAAACTGTTTGTCAACATCTAGTTTCCCTTTTTTCTTCCACCTCCTCCAACACCTCATCAGTGTCAATATTAACCACTGAAATATCATGCCCTACTTTGTCATCCCGTGACAATTACAACACTTCAACTACGAGCACACATCATATCTCAGCAAGCCTATTCTTACCAAGCAACCTAACTACATTCATAAAGTCTGAATCTTTCACCAACCACAACGATGCCTCACTTAGGACGTGTTCGGTAGAGTTTAAAATCGGATTAAAATTGAAAAATTAGTCGTTATTGTTGACTTTTATTAGACAAGTGGGACTCAATAACGACTATATTTTCAATTTTAATTGAATTTAAGATTAGCCAAATATGTTCTTAATCTCTTCTTTTCAATCTTATGCATATATCTAATTTTCTCAAAATAACCTAGCATCTTCATAACATTGTCCAAAAGAAATATATTAAACCAATTATGGTGCACATTGTCTAGATAGACCATCTTCCCATGCTCGTATACAAAATTTCGCATCTTTGTGAGAAATACCCCGTCGTAATGTAGTTTTAATAATAAAATAACTTGAATTTTTCCCTAGACAAAAAAAAATCATATCAAAAACCCGCCATCAACACCAAACCTTAGTTGAATGAAATGAATGCAAAATTAGCGCGAATAAATTGGAAAAATTTTATGATTCCAACTCAATAACATGCTTAAAATTATGAAAATATGCACTATATGATCATAGTTAATAACCCACAGTGAGGCTAACATGTCTACAACCAGAAATTTTGAAAAAATTTAAAAACTTACCATATACATGTTCAGGAAGACAACATCGTATATGACACGCAAAATCTTTTGGAATTTCATCAGATTGTTGGCTATTTTCGTTCGATATTGTAGAAGATGAATATTAGATTCGTACCAAGATAGAGAATGGAAAGGGAGCGAGATTATAACTGACCAAATGATTTTTAAAAAGGGGAAATAGGATTGGACAAAAATGCCCCTACTTAAATTGGTCAAAATTTGCTTCTTTTTTTTTTTCATTTTTGAGGTCAACTGACGAGTGGAACTAACGTTTTCCATCATTTTGGATTGCATCTGTGAATTTCTTAAAGGTTTAGGACTTGTGATGACACAAAGTGAAGGTTGGAATAAAATCTAAAAAACTAAAATGTTTGAAACCGTGACTACAATTTTCCCTTTAAATTATGAATAATGCTACTTGCAGTCGCTCACTACAGCAGTCGCCCTATGTGGCATACACATATCAAGTGTGTATTTGATGCATTAAATGTTATCAAAAACTACCACATTAATGTATCAAATAATTACATGCCATGTGTGTATCACATAGGGCGACTGCGAGTAGCATTACTCTTAAATTATGTGATACTCTTGCTAATAAATATTTTTGTAACCTTCTTATATTGCAAAAATGAATATTCACCTCTTCTGTGATAAAAAAATAAATTCAAATTTATTTCTTTGCCCTTCATGTATAATTTTCATTCTTGCTATTGTGTTCAATACAATTTCAAAATCTGTTGTTGTCGAGTACTGCTATTGATATCACCCGTTAATTTATCATCACTTCAAGACATAAAGCTTTCATAAAAAATAATATTACGGATTTAAATCTACCGCGTAACTTGAGCAACATTACATTTAGAATAGCAAGTAAAAACATTTGTTGTGCATTCCATTGGTTTGAATAAATTGACAAGAAAGTAGATTCTAATTATTTCACTTTATAAAATGTTAATATATTTATTTAGGTTTGTTTGAAAATTGTATATGAAATAATAATTCGTATACAACTCAAATTTCGCTTACATATCATGAAAGCGAACCTAAGTTCAGATAATTAATGACATTGTTTACTACTTCACATTGATTTTATCAAATTTGAATTTTTTAAAGTGATAATTTTTTATATATTTTGTTTGTAATATTATTTTATCGAAGAATACAGCGATAAAAAGAAAGGAAAGAAAAATATATTTTGAAAAAAACTGAAAACCAAACCTCCTCAAACAGATAAAAAGAAAGAAAAATCACAACATAAACAAAAATTACAAACACCAAAATGCCAAAAAAATAAAAAATTTACTAATCAAAAGGGCATCAGTTTTAAAAAGCTCGAATTTTGGAGCTTCACGGTTGAATCAGCCCAAAATAGTTAATTCTCATCATCTGCCCAATTCAAAACTTGATTGAACTAACAAAGCGGAATCCAATTTATAAACGAAGATTAAGAACGAAAAGCGAAAAATAATGTATCGTATTGAGACAAAAGCGAAGCCTTTTACAAAAAGAACTCGCTTGGTCAGTTGATCGACAATCGTCAATTTTGCTGGTTCTCAGAAAGCATCTTCTCATGTACATCGAGACACCGCTTAACCAGCAATTTTCTTCAATTATATTTCCTCTGAAATCACAAAGAAAATTAAAGAAGATGTTCGAAACAATCATCGATCGACCAATCTCTAGTTCTTTAAGTACACTTTTTGTGTGTTAATAGAAGTGTCTAAGGCTCCTTGGAGGACCAAAGATTAAGAACAAAGAGTCCGATCAAAGAGCCCTAGTTTTGAGATCCAATGAAATAGGATCGGATTTGTTAGTGTTGGCCTCCTAACTAAGCCAGATGCGAAAATTTATATAAAATTGCACATCTGGCTACTCAAAGAGGCGCTCCCCGATACCAACGTTCTTAACATAGTGCTTGATTGTGTGTGTGTTACAGGTGAGATTGAGATTAGAGGTTGAGAAGGAGGGAGTGTGGCATAGTATAAAGCTGCCGAAGGAGGCTTTATAGAAGATATTGGGCTTTTAGGGTTTCACTGGTGACAATGGACGTTGGAGAGAGTTTGGAAAGCCCAGACCAGATTTACTATCCGTGGAAATTACACCTTCCCCTACATTTGAAAATTCAATTTCTAAAATCAGATTTGGTATTTTAAGTTTCAAAAAAAAGATATTTAAATTTATAGATACAGATTTTTTATATTTAATTAAATATTAATAAAAGTATTATGAAAATTAAATTATATACACTCCAACCCAACCCTAAAATTATCACAGCCAGTTTCTCGTCATTCTCTCCCCTCTCACGCCGCTTTCTCTCTCCCCGTCTCTCTCCGTGGTGCTGGCTGGTGGTGGCGGAGCCGGTGGTGCTCCCCTCCCCCTCCTCCTCCGGCGGTTTTTTAAATCGCAGCAGCGTCTCCCTGCTGCCCTAAATCGCAGCAGCGTCGTGCGACGCTGCTGCCGGCGTCGCAGCAACGTCGCGATGTTGCCCTGGTTTTTGTCAGCCGATCAGCAATTGAGCTGCCCTAGTCGCGAATTTGGGGATCAAATTTC
>CAIGRM010015824.1:0-10444 GCA_903798335.1 Fraxinus albicans
GTTGGTTTTTCTTTTGACTCATTTTCTGTATTATAATAGGATTCTACATCTGATAATGAGGTTAACACGCCGACCAAGAGGCATCAGAAGCCACTTTCCTTGGACGAACTCGAACCCAGTAACAAAGCTAAGAGAACGCTGGACATATACTCATCCACACAATTGTCAAGCAACAAGAACCGAATGATTATAAAGCAGGAGAAGCCTTGAAAGACTTGCTAAACAATTGGAACTTTTTGAAAATATTTTGAAGCTTCGTGGTGCTGAGGTGGTGATTTAGCTAAACAATTGGAACTTTTTGAAAATATTTTGAAGCTTACTGCTGTGATTTAGATGTCTTGAAAGACTTGCTAAACAATTGAAACTTTTTGAAAAGATTTTGAAGCTTACTGCTGCGTGCTAATTTTGACAACTCGCAAGTCATCTTAATATGTATTTGTCCACATTTCTCTGATATTTGTCCACAAAATATATGTAGTTGAATATATCATCTCTCTTTCAAGTAACGATCTTACCAAGTAAAATTTTGAATTAGAAGGATGTTTGTTTGATGATAATAATCTAGATGAATGTGAATGCAAACATGGAGAAAATATATAAAGGATGTTAACGTTTTTTTTTTAAATATCACTCTCCCACTTTTCAATCCAAAATATGAAAAAAAAAATTGTGAAGTGAAAAAAAGAAGACAAAAAACTAAAAATTGTTCAACGGGCAAAAAATTCTAACAGATAGAATAAAATGACTTAAATTGACGATTTGAAAGGGAAAATGTAGTGAAACTCCGCGCGGAGCTTGAAGCTCTGCACACGAGGCTTGAAAGCTCCGTGTGCGGAGCTTGAAACCTGTGCACGTGCACACGGAGGCTTGAAACCTCCGTGTGCGGAGGTTTCAAGCTCCACACACGGAGGTTCAAGAGCTGCATACCTCCGCACACGGACGTTTCAAGCCTCCGTGTGCGGAGGTTTCAAGCTCTGCTCGCGCGGAGCTTCAAGCTCCGCGTGAAACCTCCGTGTGCGGATGTTTGAAGCTCCGCGCGAAAAGCCTTGAAGTGATTTTTTTTTTCATTTTCATTTCTTTTTTTACTAGGTCGACCATAACTTTAAAACTTTAATTTTGCTACGGTTATCACACTAGCGCTCATGAACCCAATTCGGAAACGTCTTTTCCAACGATAGTCGTGGCCGCCAGCTCCGCTGGGTGGGAGCCTTTTTGGATGCCAAAATCCATCGTTTTCCTTCCAAATCGTCAATTTAAGTCATTTTTCCTTACAACTCGCTTATTTAAATTATTTTACAATTCACTTATTTAAGTTATTTTCCTACTTCTGTTCGAATTTTTTGCATGTTGAACAATTTTTAGTCGATGTCGTTATATGTTGACTTTTCTATCAATTTCAACCTTCAAAAATTGCTACCCTTGGTTCTAAAAGTTTTGACACTTGAACAATTCGGTCCCCATAGTCATAATTTCGTGCAACTTTGGTCGTTTTTTAGTATTTCCACCATAACTTTTGATACGGTTATCAGAATCGTCCTTTTGAGCCGTTATTATTTTTTTTCTTTAGATAGATATTCACAATTTTTTTTCTTTGCCTTCGGTTGGTATTTATATTAAAAAATAAAAGTAGTGAGATATTTACTGATGATTAGTGTTAAATTAAAATATATATAATTTAAATTTAAATTAAATAATTCTGAAACACTAATAAATGCTGAAAATCAGTTGCAGTCACTTGTGAAGTACTATATGGCGGCCACATTGAGCAACCACTACATCACATTAAATGCAACAACTGTTCAATATTTTTTTAAAATTTTTGAGAATATTTTTCCATTTTTTGGAGCTTTCTTTATTCCAGCTATTATTCCTCCTCATACGCACGCATTAAATGTGACGGGTTGTTTATCGAGAAAAAAAAAGTATTTCTTTGGTTTGCAGTAAGCAAATTTTATACGCAAGCTGTTGTCTCATTTATAACTTACTGCCACAGAAGATATGGTGATGAGAATATACCGTGCCAAATGAGATATTGAACGAGGGTTAACCAATAGATATTTATACGCAAGTTGTTGTCTCATTTATAGCTTACGGTCCATAGTTAACGTATCTAATTTACTCTATCTATTTCATTAGATTCTTAACACAGAGTTAATGTTGTTGAGAAGACTTATTCATAATAGATCCCCTGGTGTCTCTAAAGAGTATGTAATCCTAGATTTTTCATTCGAAGGTGAATGTGCTCCTCATATGATATGGCAAGACAGTGTGACACAAGGAATTTCAAGTGAGAATCCGCCAAACTTTCCGGTTTTCCAACAGTACGTAAGTGGTATATTACCTGTGATTGGAATTCCATGGATGACATACAATTATCTACTCATACCATCTTCAATCCTGGTCAACAGTTGGTATCTTTATCTCGTGGATATACGTTGGTGGANCAACAGTACGTAAGTGGTGTATTACCTGTAGGTGGAATCCTATGGATGGCTTGCAATTATCTACTCATACCATCTTCAATCCTGGTCAACAGTTGGTATCTTTATCTCGTGGATATACGTTGGTGGAAATTTCAAATATATGATTGTAGCCACAGCATCTACACACCAGACGAAGTAAAATTGCATGAAAAAGCAACATTCAGTTTAGTTCAGGGGTTATTGATCTCTTCTGGGATGTTGTCTGTCAGACACGAGTTAAGAATTTTTTTTAAAAAAAATATGAAGATGGACATTATGCCTTATCTGCCTTACACAAACAGTGGGTAAGCATTTACATACTAATCACCATGGTATTAAATTTATTGTTCAATTTACTTTCGTACTAACAATACTAATATCATCTAATACTATGTTGTTTCAGGCCTAATTGGGCAGTTTTTGTGCTGAAGTACATAGAATCCTTCGTTTTAGGACAACCAATTGAATCAATTTCGTCGGACAAGAAGTGTGGATATAGACGAAAAATTGTAGTCTATGTTGCTTTTAATGAATATTTCCTACGTCCCAGTTAAATGTTTGTAGANTTGTGCTGAAGTACATAGAATGCTTTGTTTTAGGACAACTAATTGAATCAATTTCGTCGGACAAGATGTGTGGATACAGACGAAAAATTGTAGTTGATGTTGCTTTTAATGAATATTTCCTACGTCCCAATTAAATGTTTGTAGAGTTTGTACTATAACTGTCCGTGTGACTTATGAGATGATTCATAGTAGTATTATTTTATAATTTGTGCATCGCACGGGTGAAAGACTAGTATAAATTACATACAAGATTTAAAAAGGTTTTAGGCCGATGAGACAAAAATTGAAAATGGTGGTACTAAGTTTGTTTGACAAGATTTTTAAAAAGTCAAAAGTTACTTTTAAGATTAAGAAATTTTTATTAGATCTATTTGAATAATTTTATAGAAATGACTTGTCTGATTAGTTGATCTAAGGTAGCTTCCTCGAAAATATTTCTGTAAGAAGCAGAAACTTTGTGAAAACGTCCCTGAATTTTTGAAGAACTTTTGTTTTCTTATTCAACTATTAGCAAGGTATTTTTCATTTTTCATTTTTATTACAATGGTGCCAAAATAGTATTAAAAACTATGTAATGGGTTCCATTTATAATATTTTGGAGGGCGCCGTCCAAAAATCTGTCCGTGCACGAATTTTGTCCAAATTACTTTAGTTTCCATTCATTTTCTTCTTTCACGTTGTCCGAAGTTCTTGATTCTAAATTTTGGATAATTTCCATTTAAAAGGACTTTTGTGCACCTAAGGTGATAGTTTGGAGATAGGGGGAAAAAAAATAAAAAAAAATAAAACAATCATCCATCACGACTAATTAATCCAAACAAAATTATCATAATACAAGGATCTTGTCTCACTCATTTTTTTCTTCTTCATTCTTCAATTTATTTATTTTAATTACAATGTCAAACGTAAGATGAGATCTACCAAAAAAAAAATGATTAACTAAATTCTTGTTTGATGGTCATTCTTTGAAAAAAATAATGTTTTAAATAGTGATTTTTAAGAGAATGCGTAGTTAAAATGTAGAAAAAAAAATTGAGTTTACGTACAAAATATTTTATCATGTACATATGTGATTAAAAGTAAGTATAAAAAAAAGTTTTCAAATAATAAACGTCAAACTGGTGCCAATTAATAGTAGCATTATGCTAGCTAACGTTATCTCCATTGTTGAGGGCGTCAATTCAGTGCGTAGGCGCATGGAAATGAGACATGCCCATGTGTTCAACGTGGCACTTGACTTTGTTTCCATACTTGAAATTTTAATTTTTGAAATAATATTTTTTTTGAATGCGTGATATTATTTTATTGAAAAATATGTAATTAAAAAAAGAGATAGAAATGTATTAAAATTTTTAAGAATCCCCCACTAGGGTTATAATCCCAATTTAGGTAGCGCTAAATGATAAGTTAAATTAAAGGTGAAATTAAATTACTTTATTTAATTTCACTTATCATTGTTCATTAAGAAATTACAATAAAGAAATTTCTTTGATTTTAATTTTTTAGAAAAATCTCTGCCCCTAAATTGAAGAGGTATTTTAAAGTCTTTATTTTCGTGGGGCTGTCGCTTTCGAAGTAGCCAATTGCATGAAAAGAGCGTGTATATAATATAAATTACATACAAGATTTAAAAAGGTTTTAGGCCGATGAGACGAAAATTGAAAATGGTGGTACTACGAGCCGTGACCGAGATAAAATTATCATTCCTACAACTTATGTATAATAATTTTGTTATTTGACTAATGAAATTTTGACGAGCATATCGAACTTGCTAACCTTTAACCTTCCTAACTTATGTATAATAACTTTTGCTCAACGTGCCAATACATATTAGGTGAGATTCAAGTACGATATCATTCATGGACCAAAATATTTTAATTGTAATAAATGCCAGACGGTGTGTGTCGCATTGCATTTATAAACTATACACTAACCAAAATAACTAATATTAAAATAATAGAGCAAATCAAATAATGTATTAAATACACTTCCACAAAGTTCAATTTTTACGCTGCTTATGTCAATTGACGGGGACAATAATCTAAATGGTGACTGAACTTTGCAAAAAAAATTATGTGTTATTAAACTTTAAAAATTATTATCTTCATCACTAAATTTTGTTGCGAAAAACTAAAGAGAGGGTTATTATTGCTTGCTTGTTGATAGTTGCTCAATGTCAGCCATGGTGGTGCAAAGAAGCACTTGTCGCGACTCCTTTCTTGAACACAATAATAAAACTTGTCATATCGATGAACGACGGAGGGATGGAAGCATGTTTAGCCGGATTTGCGATTTGCGAGGCAGGAGTTCCGAATTGCGATTTGGGATTTAGGGTTCTTCGCGAGGTGGGTGAGTCGTGGATTTTCTTCTACGTTTTTGAGAGAGAACAAGCGACGAGTTTGGGTAAATTGATTTCAAGTTTTTTTGTTTTTCTAATAAAAACTTATTTTGCTTCAAAAAAATCCACGTGTGTAGCACTTCTTTGATTTTGCACCCATCAGATGATAAATCAAGCTACGTATGCAATCATATCAGCATTCCGTCAATTTTTTTATGGACAGTGAGGTCAGTGATGAATTGGGTTACAAATTGCAAGGTTGAGTGGTGAATGAGGTAATTTTTAAAGTTTAGTGATCAGTAAAAACATTTTACAAAATTCAGTGATTATTTGGGTTATTATTCCGATAGTTTTTATTTTTCCTTAAACTCATTTTTAATCATACACTTTATGAGATCCACAATTTTTATTAATTTTTCAACAATATATTTTCTCAATTTTGATCAAAATCTAATAAAAATTTAATTTTTAACAAAACCAATGGCAAATTTGTTCCATACGTCTTTTGTGACCAACAATAATACTCATTATATTTATGGGGACGTATATTTTTGTTATTGCTATTATTCGATAGAGAGTACAATGTATATAAAATTTCCAATTTTAGATATTCAAGTCGAGACTCTAAGTTAGTAGAAACAATTAATACGTTTGAAATTTTTTTTCTCTCATTGCAAAAAAATAAAAAAATCTTTCAAAAAAAATGCATCCGAACCTCCATTTTTCTTTTTTCTTTTTTGAAAAAAAATAATAGAATGATATAAACTTTAGAAGAATAAAAGAGCAAAAAGAGATCTTCGCAAAAGTAAACAACCCAATTTTCCAAATCCATTTTGAGAGAGAGAGAGAGAGAGAATGTAGTGATTTGCTAGTTCTCAAAAATTAATAAGAAAATTGAAATTACTTCAAAATATTCTTCAATAAAAATAAACAAATAATGATGATTCTATTCCAGCACAGACAAGATTTAAACAATTATTTAAGTAATATGGTACTCCAATCATTTGGCTAACATATAACTTTGTCAAACATTATGCATAGACTTTACCACATATTAGCTAACCAAATATCTAATTTGTCGAATATTAGCTCACTTAAACATTGAAATTATCAAAAAAAAAAACATTGAAATTATCAAATGTAAACTCACGTGCATCTAAAACTAAGCAGTAATGAGTTGCATTTCTATCTCCAATTTTAAATTTTAGCTCGTGTTTGATGAATTAATCTAAATGAACATAATTCTTGACACAGGGGTTGATCGACCACTCACATTGCATTAGGTCCTGACCTGAATTAAATAATGCTGACCTCCCCGTGTGTGTTGTGTCATCCCATATGTCAAGTATTATGTTTGTGTAGCAAAACTCGTGTTTGATAAAGCTTTTTGAGATTATAAGCTGATGAATTTCAGGAAATATGTGATTAAAGACTGGTGTAGTCTTATACATAATTAAGATTTCGAAATTCAAACCAAAACCATTCATTCAAAATCAAATTATTAATGAGTCCTTTAACGTCAACAGTTTTAAAATAATAATTTTAGGCTCCATTCGAGCTTCATTTTTTGGAAATAAATTTTGGAATAATGATTCTTTTATAAAATATGTGCTTGAAAATTAGGAATTTTTTTAATATTTGTATAAAATTATTTTATTGAAAAAATATATTACCGAAAATGAGTTTTTAAAGATAGGGCTCAAGCATTGGCTTAATTTAATTAATGCATGGGCATATCTACATTGGAGGCTGTTGCCCCTACACTAAATTTCAAATCCAAAATTTTGCACTATATTTTTCAAGATTTTCAAATAAAAATTCTTATAATTTTTAATTTTGCCTACGCAATTGAAATTTTATGAAATTTGCTCCTACAATTCTACTGTCTTGGCTCAAAAATGCTGTCAGTAGAGATTTTTTCTACGAAATTTTCACAAAAATTTTGAATTTTACTCACATGGGAGTGGGTCCCATGTGAGTAAAAAAATGATTTTTCTACCCACCTACCCCTCCTACTGTTTCTATCCTCCGTGGGTACAGGAATTTAGCAGAACTCATCCTGATTTTGTCCAAAATTCAATGCAATTATGCCACCTGACATTCTTCGAGACAAACTCCACCATAAAATGGGCTTAACTCTAATTTAATCTGACATTTTGTTGATATTTACTTCTATCCATTAACACTAATGCTTCTTTACCCAAGTTGGGTTACAAAAGGGGAGGTGCCCAAGTGAGGTGGCACCTCCCCATTGGATGGAGGTGGTGGCGGGCCATGGCCTCCCTCAAATGGGGAGGCGCCACCTCACTTGGGCACCTGCCCTTTTGTAACCCAACTTGGGTTGTGTACTAAAAACCACCTGCACCCAGCCACCGCAACTACTTAAAAGTTAACTCGCTAAACATATAATTAACCAAGATTAATATTAACTCACCAAACCCATGATTGAAGGATTAATCGAGCCAAGGGAAAAATTCACACGTGTGTGAATAATAAAGACTCTTCCCCACAGACGAAATCCAAGCATACCTCAGTTAGGAGTAGTCATCAACCTTTAAAACTGTGTCGTTTAGTGCTTGCAACTATTCTCCTGTATATGTGCTCGTCTCTTTTTTTATATCCAGTTAAGCCATCGTTCACTTCAACTTGAGCCATTCAATTCTTTTGCTTCAAATTTTGTTTTCCCATTTTCGCACTCTTTCATATAAAAGAATCCTCTCTATCCACAGATTTCTTACCATTTCATTTCTCCATTGACCCTCCTAACGCCTTGCAGATTTGTTTTCTTTTTGCAAAATCAGCAAAAATCTAGAATTACACACATAAAGAAAGAAATCCTTTTGAAAACAGAGCTCAAACTGTCTTAAATAAGCTTTCTTGGGAACCAAAAGTGGAAACTTTGGATTTTGAATGGAGTGGAATCAAGAAAAGTGGAGGGCTTTTAGGCCATTGTTTACAACTATATGTAGCTTTTTGTTGGCTTCAATTTTTGTTTCTGCCGAAAGAAGCTCGAAGACTGAATCTTCATCAAATGATTCAAATTCAGATTCACAATTATTTACAGCTTTCACGAATTTCTTATGGCAAGCAAATAAATCAGGCTACCAGCATGTTTGGCCGGTAAATCACATTCGTTCATTCAGTTTCTGTTGTTTGAATTTTGAGTTTTCAGCTTTGATCCAATCTGACTCGGTGTTCATTTTTTTTTTTACCTTTTGATCTTTGCATGATAAAATATGTTTTTGTGAAGCCTTAAATGATATGTTTGGTGGTTTGCTATGGAAGCACAGTAATGTTCAGCTTACTCAACACGTGGACCACAATAGACAAAATCAATAAATACATCAAGTGGATCACAGTGGATAAAACCAAAAGAAAAGTTGTATATGTTTCCAATAATTTATGCTAAGCATGTGTTTGTGTGATTGTGCACTTTGTACAGTATAATTTTTCATGGAGCGTATGTATATGGCTATGAATTATGTAGATGTACCAAGAGGAAAGAATATATTTAAGGATCTTTTAAGTAATTCCGTACTCTGTAGTATCAATCCTCTGCATCTGACCCCAAGAGTAGTATGGGACAAATTTTACTTGTGCTACGGAGCTGAGAACTTACATGATGTTTATGCGTGCTGACTTGTGCGTGGACGGAAAAATTTTCGTTTCTTGTGGATAACCATGTCTTTTTTGTTTTTGATGTGATATGGAAGATTTTTTGTATTTGTTAATTTGGGATGTAATGCACAGGATCTGGAATTTGGATGGAAAATTATCATTGGGAGCATCATTGGATTTTGTGGAGCAGCCTTCGGGAGTGTAGGTGGCGTTGGTGGCGGCGGCATATTCGTCCCTATGCTCACCCTGATTATTGGATTCGATCCAAAATCAGCAACTGCTATATCAAAATGTGAGAGATGAGCATATTGATATAACTAATAACCCAGAACATATAGATATTCTTGGTGTCATGTGTTGAGTATAATTACTGTTCTCTGTTGATTGAACTGATTCACATTTGACAAGGCAATTACTGCATTACCTTGTAGTTCTGTGAAGAATAAATTTAGAGCATATTTGGCTAAGTCTAAAAAGTGGAAGTACTTTTAAGGAGTTTTTCCTATAAAGATGTGTCCACCTTTCAGAAGTTACTTTTTGTGGGATTTTTGGTTCGGAAACTAACTTTTACGAAAGCAAGTCTTTATTTACTTTCCAAAGAAGTACTCTTACTCATTTTTGGGCTTAGCCAAACATTTTCTTAGTTGAGACTTCATTAATAGCCTTCAATTTTTGGTTGCAAATATTTTCAGCTACAGAAGCTAAACTTTGTGTTAGAAGCCATCACAAGTCACGACTGCTTGCATATTTCATAACTTTACCCTATAATATTGTGGCTACAGAAGAAGCAAGTCCAAGTTTTTGGGAAACTTTATGTTTAACTTCTTTACCAACCATTCAATCATCTTTAACTAAGGGATTCTTTGGTTTGGGCTGAAGCACTGTCACTCGATGATAGCACAATATTCACTGTGTAATAGTTGTACCGGCTCATATTTATTGGGAACAAAAGAAAAAATGTTCTGTTGGAGATAATAAATAGATGGCCAGTTCCTTAATTATATAAGTTTTTGTGTTCCATTTACAAACTCCATAATTCTATAATTCTCTTTATTTACTTAAATTTCTTCGCGCTTAAATGAAGTTACAGAAATGCTGTTTCTGATTTGTCAGGTATGATTATGGGAGCTTCCGTCTCGACTGTTTACTACAATCTTAAGCTCAGGCATCCCACAATTGACATGCCCATTATTGACTACGACTTGGTTGTTCTCATCCAACCAATGCTTATGCTAGGCATTAGTATTGGAGTTGCTTTCAATGTGATATTTCCCGATTGGATAATTACTGTTCTTTTAATCATTCTCTTCATAGGTAATGAGTGGTCACATTGCAGTTTTTTACGACTCCTCATTTTGTGCAATTTTTTTACTTTATTTGGTGGTTACAGGCACATCGACCAAGGCCTTTATGAGAGGCGTCGAGACATGGAAGAAAGAAACTATCATGAAAAAGGTAGT
>CAIGRM010015826.1:0-11282 GCA_903798335.1 Fraxinus albicans
CGAAAGTTCGCCGGAGCAGATGGGCGTCTCCGGTGGAGAGGTGGAGGGAAGGTGGTGTAGTGGGAGGAAGAAAGGTGGTGTAGTGAGGTGGCATTGATATAAATAACTAATGTATATTATATTATATTTTAATATTTAAAAAATTTATTTAACACCTGATTTTTGAAATATTTTAATAAGTTTGTTATTTATGAAAAGTGAACCTTAAAAATAGGAATTATGTATTGTTCCCCATAATTATTTGGTATCAAAGTCGGGAGTGGAGAAGACGAATATATTTTTTCTCTGCATATCAAATTTCTAAAATTAAAGATATTTACAAACACATTTTTTACAGAAATATAATTTATTTCTTTCTTGAATTCTACCTTGTGCCAAAATTGAGGTAAAAAACAGATGACAAATGTACACTCTTATCACATTACACGTGGAAACTTTATACCTGTTAGAATTTCCTCGACAAATTGAGTTTGNATATCAAATTTCTAAAATTAAAGATATTTACAAACACATTTTTTACAGAAATATAATTTATTTCTTTCTTGAATTCTACCTTGTGCCAAAATTGAGGTAAAAAACAGATGACAAATGTACACTCTTATCACATTACACGTGGAAACTTTATACCTGTTAGAATTTCCTCGACAAATTGAGTTTGAATGCTTACTCATTGGTCCGATAAAGATAGATTTACTTTTCTCTTTCTCATTTATTTTGTTCAGAGTATAAATATTTTTTTATTTTTCTAATATGATCATATTTAATTTACTTTATTATTAACAAATATAAACTAATTATATTTAAATTATTATTTAACGTAGGGGTGTATTAGAAAAAATTGTAAGAAAAGTTTATATTTTTAACTATATTTATTACATTTTCTTAATTTGTGTGAAAGCAGAAATAAATCTATCTTTATTACGTATATGTTTGGTACAAAAATATTAGACATGATTAAATAATACTGAATAAAGAAACATTTTTCAATTTGATTACTTACCAAATATGAAAGGAATGAAAGAAAGTTGCTTGAATGAGTATTAAAATTTGGAATGGAACTCTGCTAAATTCTCGTGGACATGAGTCGAGTATTCAAATTTGGAACTTTGCATGAATGTGGCGATGGCAATTTGGCACGGCTCTTTGATTCTTGTGAACATGAGGCAGACTTTTCTTTTTAAGAAATTAATAAAATAAGCAAAATAACGAGTCGATTTGAGCTCAAGACAAATTAGCTTGTGGAAAAATCGAGTTTGACTCAGTCCAGTAGAGTAGGGACGGGCCACAAGCAGCTCGCCCCGTTTGTCATCCCTACCATTTTCAAATTTCAATCCAATTTAACTCAGAGCATATTTGACTAAGTTTAAAATTCAATTAAAATTGAAAATATAGTCGTTATTGGGTTACACTCGTCTAATAAAAGTCAACGATAACGGCTAGATTTTCAATTTTAATATCTACCGAACACCCTCTAAAATTCTTCTTTATAATACAAGTACACTACTTCAATATATTTCGCTTTATTTAGTTCAGTTTTAGTTTAGATTTATACTGTATAATAATTTTTTTGATTAATTATAAATAGTAGTGTATATGAACAAATAAGTAAAATAATGCTTAAAGTTAGAAAAAAAATTAATATTTATTATTATATTATTACCGAACAATGTCCCAAAGGAGATTCATCGAACAACGTTCTACTTGATAACTCTCTCGCGTCACCGTCTTTAACCTACCTTTTTTTTTCTCTTTCTCTCTCCCTAAACCACGTTCACACCTTAGCACATGTTTTCTCTCTCTATATCTATATCTATTTATATATCTATATCTACCTCTATCTATATGTGTATAAATACTTTGGCATAACTTTTCAAACTCTCATTCTGTAGCTTGACAATTTTTTAATGTGTTCACATTTCCATTCACACATTCCGTCGAACAAATTAAGTGTACAAGTGTGTGAAGCTTGTATTGTACCCAGAAAAATCCAATTACTCCACTTTTTGCATTGTTGCATCTTGTTCTTTACATTTTCCTAAATTTTTGAAGAAACCCATATCGAAATGAATGAAAACAAGCTGAAAAGGCGAAGGAAAAGGGAGAATGCAAGCATTATTGATGAAGAAACTGGTGAAAATCAGGGTGGGGTGAAGACGAAAGAATTGAAGGAGATATTAACTTCATTGATTTTGCTTGACGATCAAGGAAAGAACGAGCAAGAAGAGTTCGCTAAGGCGAATAGGGAAGAGAGGATTCAATTCGAGGAAAATCAGAAGAAAAAAAGGCGCACAATGATGGATTATTACTCGAAATTTCAAGAGAGTCATGAAGATTTGGATCAAATTGATGGGGTTAGAAGAAGAAAATCTCGCGCTAATGCTCTTACTGTTGCAATTGGTGCAATAACAATGGAGAATTCAGTTTCAATTTCTGATGAGACTAGTGTAGATAATCGAGGTAATACAACAGCCAAGGCCGGCGCTGGTCCCGGGCGGCGGCTCTGGGTTAAGACTAGATCGACAGATTGGTGGGATCAATGCAACAGTCCTGAATTCCCTGAAGAGGAATTCAAAAGGGCATTTAGAATGGGGAAAAATACATTTGAAATGATATGTAATGAATTGACTTCTGTTGTGGCAAAGGAGAATACTATGTTGAGGGATGCAGTTCCTGTTAAGCAAAGAGTGGCTGTATGTATATGGAGATTGGCCACGGGGGAGCCTCTTAGGCTCGTTTCGAAGCGGTTTGGATTGGGAATTTCGACTTGCCATAAGCTCGTGCTCGAGGTTTGTTCTGCCATAAGGAAGGTTTTGATGCCCAAGTATTTGCAATGGCCAGACGAGGAGAATGCGAGGAGGATTAAGGATGAGTTTGAGGCGATTTCCGGGATACCTAATGTGGTTGGATCAATGTATACTACTCATATACCGATCATTGCTCCTAAGATTAGCGTGGCTGCGTACTTTAACAAGAGGCATACTGAGAGAAATCAGAAGACTTCGTATTCTATTACTGTTCAAGGTGTTGTTGATCAGAGGGGAGTGTTTACGGATATCTGCATTGGTTGGCCGGGATCAATGCCTGATGATCAAGTTTTGGAGAAATCCGCGCTTAACCAGAGGGCGAATGCAGGTCTCTTGAAGGGTGTTTGGATTGTTGGGAGCTCTGGATACCCTCTAATGGATTGGGTATTAGTGCCTTATTCGCAGCAGCATTTGACATGGACGCAGCATGCTTTCAACGAGAAGATCGGGGAGATTCAGAGGATTGCTAAGGATGCGTTCGCGAGAGTGAAAGGGAGATGGGGCTGCTTGCAGAAAAGGACCGAAGTGAAACTTCAAGACTTGCCTGTGGTTCTTGGAGCTTGCTGTGTTCTGCATAATATATGCGAATTGAGGAACGAAGAAATGGAGCCGGATCTAGACTTCGAGCTTGTGGACGATGAAATGGTCCCCGAGATTGGTTTGAGATCAGCTAACGCGATGAAAGCTAGGGATACGATTGCTCACAATCTTTTGCATCATAACCATGCGGGGACATCGTTTCTATCATAGGAAAATTGCATCTCTTTCTGCAAATGCAGTGTTGAAAAAAATTGGACGTAGACGATCACAAAATTTATGGGTAATAATGTTTAATTGTTGTTTTTGTTGAATGAATATTATATTTGGACATGCGTTGTGGCTTTGTACAATTGTCACAATTTCTTCAAAGGGGACTAAAAGCAAGTGTTTTTATTTTTTGAGAAAATTAATGATTGTTGTCTCGTAGGATGGAGGATTCTATCAGACACGTGTTGTGTTATAGGTTTAACTTATTAACCTGTAGGTGAACTTTATTAATTAAAAGAAAAAGACGTTGTCTTGTATTCTTATCATTACTCTTATGATGAATAATATTTTTTAAAGTTGCCTTCAAAAGCACGATATAAACACAGAATTTACGTGGTTCGACAACTTCACTAATAACAAAAATGAGTAAATAACTCAATCCCAAAACCCGAAATGCTCTGAAGTTTATGCCAGGAAAGTCTAGCCATTTTACAAACACGACAATAATGTACGAGAAATGCTATTTATTCCCAGTGGGGATGTATCCCCAGTCTATGTGGCGTTAACGTGGCATTAAATGATATGTGAAATTAAATAAGTCATTTAAATTCCCATATCATTTAACCAATCATTTACATCTACATAAAATGGGGATGCATCCCCACTGGGGATGAATAGCATTTTTCATAATGTACGACTTGTTTGTTCAATTATCAAGGAAATGGCAAGAATCATCCCTTGTTTCGAAAGTTAATTATTGTTAATGACATTGACACCGCGTATGATTGATGTTTATGGGGACCATTGAGTAACGAGATATTTGGCAATTAGATTCCATCATTTTTGTATTTTGTCAACCATAATATTGGTTTCTTTTATACAATTATTATCGGTGTACTTTTTTTTAAAAAAATAATTAGTATACATCCTAATGAAATTTTAGTTCTTTCGAACAATGAACTTAGCGGATTGAAAGGAGAATCGAGCTAGATGATTTGTTTATTCAATTATCAAAGAAAATGGCAAGAATCGTCCTTTTTTAATTCTATATTCTACTTGTGTTAAAAACAAAGTTAGTTCTAATTAATTATGTGAGGCCGGGGCCCTGCATGAGCGTAGTAGAAATACTGGAAAAGGCATGGCCCCCAAAACAAAAATATTGGTGTGCCGGGCTTGCCAAAAGACTGGCCTCTACCGAGCCTAGGCCGGGCCACCCCAACAGGAGTTGTTCAAGCCCGATTTACACCTCTAGTCAGAACTCATAACCTGTGATTAGAAAGAGTATGCTCCAATAAATTAAACCGCATGCATATCGACCTCCTCATTCTTCACCACCAAAACTCATCATGGGGAAATAATAAAAGATAAAGGAAAGGGCTAAAAGAAACAATCATATTGCATGGAGAAAATCCACAAGCACTCGTAAAATGAAAGGGGCGTTGAATACCGATATATTTACACAGAACATTATACTTTTTGTTCAATAAGAAGTTATGCTAGGAGGACACTGAACATAATTTTTTTTGGGCTGAAACACACAATGTCATGCTAATATTTGACTCAAAAATCACCTTTTCAGCAGGCTGACCAACTGCAGTATTTAGAGGGTATCCAATTAGTCAGCTCGCGAGGCTCTACTCGGGTCATCAACCTCCAAATTATTGCCTGTCCAGGTCAGAGGGCAGGCTAAAGGGAAAGTGAGCAAAAGAGATCCTCAGGACAGGGGACTCGGCTTTCTTGTCATCAAACTTGTAGCCTGCAGGTCAATGGCTTGATCAAATATAGGTCATGAATGTACCAATAGATACGGCATAGAAAGAGCAATTTTTTGGTCATTTCTTGTTAGGCTGCATTTAATTGCAAAGTGACTGTTAAGTTTCATTATTATAGATCACAGAGGACATGGCAAGAACTACTATTGTGCTATGATAATCACTTATCTCAGAAATTTGTAGTTCCAACATCTACAAACATCATGGTATAGATTATAGAGTCCTCCAATTTTCTTTTGTGGGGAGGGGGGTGGCTGGCCTAATAATCAATTAATGGACATATGAGATCTAGAAGCATAAACTTAATAACAAAGAGTTGGCAAAAGAAAAGTTGTGCTTTCCTGTAGAATTTTAGGAGGGGAATCAAGTGAACATTAATCTCGCCAAGAATTTTATAAAAACAGAAAGCCTGAAAATATCTTGAACCTTGAAGTGCTTCCTTGGCAGTAAGAGCGCATTTGGCATCCGAAAACTCAACAAAGCACAAGACCATAGCTTTGTCTCCGGTCTGCAAAATGACGGTTTGGTAAGAAATAAATTTAAGAAACAATGAAACCGAATGAAGGAATCAGAAAGACTGGTAATTGCATTGCATCAGTATAATGGTTCAAGCATTTGAGAAATTATGAAAAAGGAGCAAGAAGGCCATGGCTTATTCTGAAGTTGTGTACAAGATTCATATAGAAAATAATCCTTTTTTTTTCCTTTTTTCAGTATAACTACATCTCACCATTCACCAGAGATGTATAGTCATTTCCAAATCCAATGGTCACTAAACTCTGAATATGTAACTCCCAACTGCAACATGCCATCTTACTGATCATGCAGTGATATACATAACAAAAATGTGGCATGATTGCAAATAGAACACATATTCCACAAACATGTATAATCATTAAAGGCCATATCAATAGAAAATGACTACCTATACAAACTACAAGAATAAATGTTACATTATAGAATATTTCAATTTTCCACATTGAAAATTGTAAACCATGCATAATCAAGCAAAAGATGAGAGGCCAACTTACGCGTCTAGGCTCCTTATGAACAACTCTCAGTTCTCTAAACCCAATGAATGGGCGAAAAAGATCTGTTTACTGGTCAAGGAGTAAGGTTAAGTATCAAAATACAGACACAGTCTTGGGACAAGAGAAGTGATCACGTTAGCTCAAATAATTATAAACATCACTCTTTACCCTCGGAGGTGGGATTCCATAGGAGCAATATTTTGCCCAGAATGATATCTTAGCACAACTAAACTTTAGCCATGTGCTGTGAGAGAAAATATTCCTTAATTAGTGCTGGAAAGCCCCAAACACATTGTCAAGAACCAACAGAACACCTGATCTTTATCACTCACATAAACAAACCCTCACAAATAATATAAGGAGACAAGGAAAAGCATTAACAAAAATACAATAGCAAGGATACGACCTATTTCTCTTCTTGTACAGTCATTAGGAAGCCCATCAACAAACAGAATGTTCGATTCTCCTGCTGGGTCTTGATTGCTCTCAACCCTTATCACAGAATTGGGCCTTTCAAAAGTCGCATCAGGGATGCCAGGACTAATGTGTGGAGCAGCAACTCGAGGATGACCTAGTAAATTTGGATCTTCCAAAGACGGGTAAGGTTTAATGCTTGTTCCAGTAAATGATCCATTAAGACCAGATTCATGATGAACGCCAGCAGTATCATCTACACCATAAGCCCCAGGACGAGATGGTAATATCTAATAAAGCCAAGATACAAACTGTTCATTGCACGCATTAAATATCTTGGCAGAAGACCAATTCGGAGGTGATACTTACATCTTTCTGAGTAAAATCTGAAAAACTACCCTGCAAACCATTGGAGCTATATGGGTTACGAGTTGGTAATATAGCTGCTTCAGATGATAAGTAGCCAGGAAATCTTGGTAAATGGATGCTTCCTGTTTCCATGCAACTAATTTAACCATCAGTTTAAATGATTAACAAGTGAACAAAAATATGAAGCGAAGATAATCTTCGCAAGAGATCCAGCTACCTTATCGAAGATATAAAAGCTAATGTCATCAAAATAGGATGTTTTGGTTTCAGACTTTCAGTTGTACAAGTATATAGTGTTTTCAGACATAACCTACAGCTGCATTATGCAAAGTTACCACGTAATACATTAGGCCCATAACACAGAAAGTTCTTCAAAACTAGTTTACTCCCAGAAATGAAAACTAAAATCAGAGAACATTTTTGTTAACATATCTGCTCATAAAATACACAACCAAAAACAGTAACTGGAAAGTCAATCTTTTCTTTATGGTAAAAATAATCAATAGGTGCTCATCATCTTATATACAATTATTCCATTGTTCTCCTTTACATAATGTGTCTTAGACCAAACATCCTCAACCAAGTTTCTTCAGTGCAGCCTAAACACATCCACCAAGCTCTCATTTTGTAACTGGATTGCAAGCACTTCCCAGACATAGAGCTTGTTTGGTAAGAATTTTAATCCAATTAAAATTGAAAATATAGCTGTTATCGGGTCCTACTCGTCTAATAAAAGTCAAAAATAACGGCTAATTTTTCAATTTTAATCCGATTTTAATCTCTACCAAACAAGCTCATAATCTCTTTTATATTTTTCTAGACTGTATGCCAGTAATATCTAAAGGAAATAAAAGATAAGTGTGTTCAACTGATATATTAGAAATAATGCTGCGTTGTTTTTTTCTTGATAATACACCAGTAACCAAGCCCCTTGTAGCTGAACATTATCAGATCATTAATTAAAAAAAATGTGCTGCAGTATAGACCAGGACTTCAAGCAGTAAAACTGTGTAAAACAAAATTATCTTGAATGCACGACACAATTTCCCAACACAGAATTTTGCTAGCAAAGTCATTACAAGAACCATGGACATCAATGAGTTTCATAAAGCCACGGATCATCACAAAGACCACGGTCTCTTTTCTATCATAAATTAATTCAGCTAAAAAAACATACATGCTACTCAATACCACAATTCGCTAATAAATAAAATTCGTACTATTCAAGTACGAATTTTCAAACAAGTGATGCAAGAGCCAACTATTTATAAACCCATAAAAATCCGGCATTACTTTCTTATAATTTTGTGTGAAATTACTGAAACAAAGTGAAAACTTCACCTTTAGACTGTCAAATATCAGCACCGTACAATAAAAAAAAAAATCTGCACCGAAGTTTTATTTTATAAAAATCAATAATTTATATGAATTTCAATGTTACTGATGAAGCGTTAATTGCAGATGCGTACAAGAGCGTGCGCGTATATGAATATTATTTAGAACTGAGGTGATAAAAAATGAATAACTAACCTCTGTCAGCAGATGATGGAAGAGGAGGAGGAGGATGAGCAGCAGAACCGCCTCCGCCGTATCTCCAGTAGGGTTCCCCCATTTAAATTTGTTTTTGTAATTTTACAATTTTCTGCGTATTTCGGCCCTTTTATTAAGTTCAGGCTCAGCTCCTTGTTTGGGAGATTTTTGTATGAATATATGATTCTTCATTTTTTTAAGCATATAATTATTTTATTTTTAAAATTTATTTGTACTTTGTCCGTTTTGAGTAAAGTCACTTTGCCCGAATTTGGTGTCACCTCAGTTGATCGACCCTTACATTGCACCGTGGGTCCCGCGTGAATTAAATAAGCCGACCCCCTGTGTGTGTATTCGGTCTACCAAACCAAAGTATCAAACAAGATGTTCGTGTAGCATTACTTGTCTGTTTTTTGACTTATATACTTATTTTTCGTGTTTTATATTTTTGATCATTCGCTTAACAAATTTGAATGAGATTTATATTTACATCTTGAACATTTCACCTCGCCAATTTGAAAATGAACTAGACAATTGTACTTGAAATCAAAATTATAACATCTTAACAAGGTCAAATTGATGTCCGGACTGTGAAATTTAACTCATGTTTGAATTATAAATATGAAAAAAAATATTTAAATAAAAAACGAATGAAAAAACGTAATTGTAATCGACATCAATAGAAAGAAAAGGAAAAGATGTATTGTTGAATCTTGTTGTGAATCCCAAACATCTCCATTGTCTTCTTAACCTCCAAGCTATTCTCCAAATTTTCAAGTTGAAAATGCTTCCCTTGTACCCTAACAGGAAATATTTATCATCGATTAAATTATAAAAATAGATAAAAGTGAATTGAAGATAAAAGTCAGAAGTACTTTTGAATCATTCGAAATGTGTAGATAACAAATGATTTGAGCATTTATAGATCTTCTATAATTATGAGCCAAATATGGGTTAAGTATGAAATTACGTAATTGTGTAAAAGCTTCCTTCATATGTCGAGAACTCCTTGCATATATAGTTTCTCGATGTTTTTAATTATAATCATGCCTTTAAAGTTCCAAAAAAAAAATCCTTGGCAGATGTACCAAGTTGAATGTATTTCAAAATTTGACTTTCAATTTCGCCACTAGCAAAATTATCCAAATAATATCCACTTTCATAATTAAACATTTTGCCCTCGAAAAAATTGAAAACCTGTTTGGCGTGAAGATGGAAAACATACTTGAGTTGTTATACATAACTTCAAATTGTAATCCGTAAAATGCTTTAAAATCCAAACTAGATAAGCTTCCAAATGGTTTATAAATTGCCTAGTAGAAAATCCTAGCATCTTATCTTGGACACTTCAAAACCATCCACTCTTTTCATACATTTGATCCTTCGCTTCAATACTTTCTTTACACTAGGGGCGAACCCAGCTCAAAACTTCAGCCCGGGCGGACGTTGACCGTCGACAATTAACTATCGTAAGAAAGAGGTCATTTATTAATATTTAATTAAATAATATTAAAAATTATTCAATATATATGTAAACGCACTTAAACGTAAAAAAATATAGATTAATTGTTTTTGTTTTCAGTTGGAGGAAGTTTATATTTGAGATTGATGAAGGGTTGAGGATGTATGTTGCTTTATGATACCAAAACACTTTGAATTTGATCAACGGTCTCTTGGTGTTGTTGATTTTTTAAAAAGTTTCTTTAAAAAAGTGGAAAAGTTGCTTCCATGTAGTCCACACATTTTTTTTATTGATATTATTCTCTTTATTTCAGCTTTATTTATATACTAAGTATAACATATTTAATTGCGTAGAAAGATATTTTCTAGCATGTCTATTTCACAATATCTTAATCTTTTCATAGGTTGCAAATTGAAGATACATAAAATTAAAAATTAACTAAAACACGGGAAAAAGGAAAATAAACTCGTTTGCTGACTACAAACACTCGTATGTACTAATATGAATGCGACATTTGCCATTATCTTAAAAACTCACGTCTCATTGGTAGGTCTTTTAATAATTGGTAGATAGATATGCATAATTAAAAATGATAAAAAGTTCAATCCACAATCCTATTTGCATGAATTCTCAGTAACAATTTGAAAGAAATTTAATTATAAAAATATACCTGAAGCTCTGTAACATCAAAACCAGCTACTTTTCCATTGCAGAAAAGTGTCAACAGTTGATTACTCCCACTATTCGTCATACCCAACCTCCAATTTAATAACTCAGAATCAGAAACGATGCAGCCCCATAAACAAACCACCAAAGACAAAGAAGCCAAATTTTCAAGTAGGACTTTCATATTTCTATTCTCCAAACCAGGAAAGCTCAATAAATTAAATTTTGTCGGTAATCCTGAAAATTCCAAGGGCGAGAATTAACGGCGAGCTTTAATTCCGTTAAAACTCACCAAACAAGCCAAAAATGCAATTGTTCATTAGAAAACCCTCATCGTCGATCAAGCTCCAATATCCTCAAATTACCCTCCAGCCAAGAAGAAGATGGAAATCTCGGCTCCTCAAATTTGAAACCCGATTTCTGGCCTGTAAAGTGCAGCTGTGCAGATATTGAAGATGAAAGTTATTTCATTTAATTGGGTCTCATT
>CAIGRM010015828.1:0-11276 GCA_903798335.1 Fraxinus albicans
AAAAAACTCAAAAAAGTGACACAATCCCACTTTTTTTTTTCTTTGGACTACAAAATTATTTAGTTTAAAAACAGAACTGAGAAATTCTTACATAATTCATAACATCTATTGCACATTAAACAAGCACGTTGTTCCAATATAACATAAACATAACTAAATTTGATAATAAAGGTCAAAACCAGGAGGCACTGAAGAAGCATGATATATAAAATCCCATAACTGATACTGAGAAAAACAAAGCTCCAGAGCCTAAAAATTGAGCAGGATCGCGAAGATTTCAAGTGCGGGCAGCAGTTGGTGGTCCACCTGGGCGCGGTGCTTGCCCAGCCTTTGGGAGATCATCCCTTGGGCGCCTGAATTGCTATGGAGGCTCACGATTCCTCCTATCAGTGCGGGAGCCAGGGGAAATACTACGGCAGAGTTGATGATTCTTCCTCGCTCGCAATAACAGCCATAGCCAGGACCACCATCAAACACCCAATACCAGTCATTTTTTAGCCCATTCTTTTGCTACTAAACAAAAAGGAAATACGACAAATTATCGAGTGACTCCACAAGGAAAATGTGAGAAGAATGGGCAAAAATGAAATAATAAAGGAAATTGAGATTTACATTCGGATTTTGGTCGAAGAGAAGGAATCGCACCTTGAGTTCAGCGGATTTTGGTCGGAGAGAAGGACTCGCACCTTGAGTTCGGATTGTGCTCTGGAGGATTTCCACAAATGAGACGTGTATGGGGGATTGGGATTGCTGTAGAATCGGGTTTGTGTTTTATTTTAGGACGTAAATAATACTTCTTTCAAATGTTTAATTAATTTAAGGGTATTAATCAAAACACTTTAAAAAATAGGGTATATGGCCTAATTTTCCCAATAAAATACTAAGGAGAGAGAAGCATCTATTTACTGGGACACAAAAAGGAGTCCTTTAGACTTCATTTTGATGTGGAATTCATAATAATCACATTACAAATAAGGAAAAAAAAACCTATTTTATTTAGGATTCACCAACACAATCATGGTGTAATTAAAAAAATTAATTCAATATCCTAACAATCTGCATCTTGACTTTTAATCGTCTGAGGTCTCCAAATAAGATTTCTTCCATGTATCCTCCAAATTGAGTAATGTACCTCAACACAATCTTATCTCTTCCATCTTATTAGTTATGCCATTTGAAGAAAAATTGGTGAACTTTTCTTTTTACAATTACAATTCTCAAAGCAGAGAGTTACCATATTCCACCATAACGAGTATACAAATGTAGAAACAGCACATTTTAAGAAATTTCAAACGGCTCATGTTGAATAATGTTAAAAATTGGGTGTGATTCGAATTATTTGTTGAAAATAATTGAGACCTGTAATTAAAATGCACGTTAAAAGGATTTTAATTAGAATGCTATTGTGGAATTCTATTCAATTATTTGGTAAATTTTAGTTGAAACTTGAAATCTATTTGGAAGTATTATTAAGCCCATGTTTAACACACATTCTTTCAAAATACATTATTTCATAACTAATTTTCAACCACACATTTTTCAATAAAATAATATTTTCTATACATCAATATATTTTCCTTACTTTTTAACCACACATTTCTCATAATATCACTATTTAAAATACATTATTTCCTCAATAATATCCATCAAACACACCCTAAGAGTTGAAATTTGTGTTGAACTTGAAGATGTTAAAATTATGGATCGGAGAAATTTCTCGCCTCATTTTCGCTATCTGATGCTAGTTGGGAGCTCCAGCACCAAAAGTAGAGAAGCTGGCGCTCTCATGGCACTGGCCTACCGCTCGAGCGACGGGGCATTGCTAGCCTGCTGCTAGTTGTCCGTTCGAGCAACAGTATTATTCGGCCCAGGCCCATTTTTCGCATTTTGACGAGTTTTCTTGAATTATATTTCAACTACAACTCTACTATTAGGGTCTGAACGTCCCATATTTGTTCCATATATATATTTAACTTTTCATTATGTTTTAGACTAAGTTAAACAAATCATAAACATAAAATCTTTGTATTCTTTTTTAACATATTATAATAAAATTTTCATTCTCTACAAATTATTTTATTCATGTGTTCTTGCGATCAATTATTGCATATTGTGGCTATAATATCTAATTTTCTTCAACAATTTGGTATCGGATTATTTCGATATCATCTCCGTTTTTCACAAGAAATTGGTACCAGAGCTTTTGGTGTTGAAATTCTTGACAAAATCAAGTTAATACCTCAACTTGATCTTTCGTGATGACAATAATGAAGTATGATATTTCGCTATTATATCGTAATTCAAGATTCTCTTTGTAGTAGGTAAAAATGCGAGCAGTACTCGCTTAGATGGATGTGGACGATGAGTTATTGGGACTTGACAATATGCCCATGGCTTGGACTCTGGCAAAGAAACAATGGAGGAATCAAAATGCCTTATCTCATCAAATACATCTACGTCTTTCAAATAATATTTTTCAAGATGTTTTGAAGGAGAAGTCGGCCACTGCATTATGGTTAAAATTGGAGTAATAATGCATGACGAAGAGTCTTATTAGCAAATTGCATTTGAAACGTCTATATTCCCATCGTATGATAGAATGTATATCTCTTGAGGATTATCTAGCTACTTTGAAGGAAATCGTTGCTGATTTGGAGAACTTAAAGGTCAAATATGATGAAAAAGATTTGGGATTGATTTTATTGTATTCATTACCCGCTTCATACGTGTCTTTTAGATAAATGATTTTGTATAGTCGTGATACTCTCACCGTCGAAGAAGTCTATGATGCTCTATATTCAAAGGAGAAGATGAAGTATCTTGTAGCATCTGAAGGTCATGGAGATGACCTCATTGTTGATGGTTGTCGTTTAAGGGGCGAGTCAAAGTCTAACTTCAAATTTTATAATTATTGCAAGAAAAAATGGTACTTGATAAACAATTGTTATAAGTTGCAGAATAAATCAAAATTGACTACAAATCAACGATCGAAAAATTAAGGGGAAACAAGTATTGCGGAAAACCCTAACAATGATGGAGAGTTTTTACTTATGTTTGACTACAACTCCAAACATGACGAGGCTTGGATTTTTGATACAACATGCACTTTTCATATGACTCCTCATTGGGATTTGTTTTCAACATATAAAAAAGTTTCAAAAGGTGTTGTTATGATCGGTATTAATATACCATGTCAGATAGCTGATATTGATCGGGTCAGAATTAAGGATAGCAACGGAACGGGGCTAGTCGGGGTTGGGGCAACCTCCCCCGCCTCCCATCCTGTCAGACCATTCCCCGCCCCGTTACTCATTGAAGGTGGGCCAAGGTAGGGCCCTTGCCCCATTTACTATCCTGTTTAATTTTCTTTTAAAGTTTTTGATAATTTATTTTATTGCTCACATTCATTAGACCAAGACAATAATATATTTTTTAATCATTATTTATTTTTAAAAGTTAAATTATTTAAATATATTTGGTAAACTAAGATTTTTATTATTTGTCATATTTTTTTAGATAATTTTAGTTACCATTTTCTAATAGAACTAATGAAATTTCGTAAAATTTTCAATTTAAAGAATGGAATTCTAAAAATTAAAATAAAAATAAAAAAAAAATTAACCCCGCCCCGGGGCAAAGTTATTCGCCAAATCCCCAACCCGAATACCTGATTAAGCAGGTAATCCCCGTGGGTATCGGACTTGTCGGATTTTTTTGCAATCCCTAGTCAGAATAAAGATGTTTAATGTGACTGTTAGAATACTTGATGCAGTGAAACACGTTCCAAATCTGAAGAGAAATCTTATCTTTTTAAGCATTCTTAATTCAAAAAGGTATAGATATACTATTGAAGGTGGAGTCCTAAAAGTTAGTAAATAAGCTCGTGTTTGTTAAAAGGACATAGAAAATCATATTTATATATCTTGCAATGTTATACATAATCTTTGACGATCAACATATTTTAAGAACTCAAGTGAATTTAGAGTTGGATAATGTACCGTTGGAGTTTAATTTAGGGTATTCTTTAAGGAATGCATCTCAGTTGAATTTAGAATTTATGGTTAAATCCGCCTTGCCACTATCATTGGCGGTGTCACTGTATTCAGTTGCTAATGACATACCTATTTTTGGCCATAAGATTCTACATAGGTACAACTCTGCTGATTTAGTTAATGGTTTGAATGAGGTTAAGGGTATTGATTCTAACCAATATTCTCTTTTGATGCATTCAATTGTGATTCTGTTATAGGGCTTATTTCAGTATTGTTTGATAGTCATTAAATCACTTTTACCCCTAATTAGGGAAGCAGAGACGAAGAATATTTTCAATCAAATTTTTATTATAGAAAAGTTATTCATTTGTGTTTTTCATTGAATAGTTCAAGTTTATTTCTTGCAGTTGAATTTGTCTCCAAGAGGAGAATTTTTCTTTAAAGTTTTGTTCATTGTGGTAAAATTCATGTCAATGTAGAGATTGCTAGAATTTGAATATGGCCGAATTCTTTGTTAATGATAATTGTGAGTTTTAATTATAGTGCACGTTAAGAGAAAATCTAATTAAAATACTATTGTGAAATCTATTCAAGTTTACTTAGCAAATTCTAGTTGAAAATCCATTTGGAAGCCTTATTAGGAGTTGAAATTTGTATTGGACTTAAAGATGTTAAAAATTATGGAATGGGGGGTTTTCTCGCCGCATTTCATAGCTTGGCGCTAGCGAGCAATCGAACACCAAAAGCAAAGAAACAGTGCCCGTCGGCGCTAGCCTACCACTTGAGCGATAAGGCACAGCAACCGCCTGAGGAACGGCAGTGTTATTCGGCCTAAGCTCGTTTTCCGCATTTTGACGAATTTTCTTACATTCCTCTACTATTAGGGTTGGACGTCCCTTATTTGTTCCCTATATATATTTAGTTTTTCATTGTATTTTAAACTAAATTAGACAAATCATAAATACAAAATCTTTGTATTCTTTTTTCATATTATAATAAAATTTTCATTTTCTGCAAATTATTTTGTTATTGTGTTCTTGTGATTAATTACTTCATATTGTGACTATAATCTATTATTTTTTCCAATAATTTAGTTTTGGATTAATCCGGTATCATCTCTACTTTTAACAACAAATAATCTTACTGAAAACTATCGTGCAACTTTAATGTTTGGCATTTTCTGAATTTCATTATTCATCGACATAAATTTCACCACGACCCTACATCAACGTCAAAACAATGCTAGTTTACAAAGTTGTGAACCCATTAACTACAACACATCCTCCATTGAACAACTTGTTGGTCGACCACATGTTATAAGGTTGAACATATTCTTTCCAAAGAATATCACTTCTCTTATTGAGAAAAGGGACACATTGTTAATGGTATAATGAGTATCTTCATATGCTGACTTTAAGTGATTGGACAAACCTGTATTCGTCAGAAACCTAAGCGCGGCAGGAAGTACACTTTAAAGAAATTTGGCTTCAATAGAAATTCACGCATGCCATGAATAATCATACATGGACTTGTGAGACTATTATTATGCATCTCACCTCAAGGCTCTCACGTGGCTCAGTCGACCCACCGAAGCACCTTTTGCCGGAGGCATGGCATTCGACATGGAGTAAGGTCTACTAAAGTCCTGATAATTTGACCCGCTGAAGCCCATATGTTAAAAGATAAGTCTAAGACTCAAACAAAGTTTCTTTGCCGAAATAGTGCTGTACAACAAAGAAGAATCTGAAGCTCAACTAAGGCTGGTGACGATCAACGTTTGAAAATCTTAAATCTATGAAATCATTTTAGAATGATTGATTGGAATATTGTATTGAGTAAAAATGTCAATCTTGTTAGCATAGGGTATGGGGTGGGCCCCTCCTTTTTGAGACATTTAATGCGCCTGAGTTAGTGGAGTTAAATTGATACCTAAGATGTGATTCATCAATAAAGAAGATGAAGCCACGTGTCCTCTCATTCAATGGTTATTATTACACATGCAACACTATAAATGTTCCCCATTTATGTCATTGGGTAAAACCATTCGTACACGGGGGTTACACTCCCCTAACATGAGGGGAGAGCCCACGATGAATAAAATAATTGTGGCCCCCCCTATTGTGAGGGGGGCAGGTGGGCCCAAGTAAATGATGGTGTAAACCCCCATGTACGAATAACATGGTCCTATGTCATTTGGGGGTAATGCAAAATTGTTGACCACAATACATATGTTCTCTTTGATTTTGATTAATTTTGGGTTTCTAGTGTATGAGGTGCAATCTTGATTGTAAGCTTGGTTCCTAATTGATCGTTCATTATCGTGTAAATTATCTCATAAATTTTGTTAGAGTCCGAACACTTTTGTCTCGTATTATAAAGCTCATACCGTGTCCAAACCTTGTTTTATTGTTGATTGACAATCGTTCCATGCGTGTTTGAATTAGCTTGAGAGAACACGAGTGAGCCTGATATTTGTTGTTCACGTTAACGGTACAAAAAATGAGGTCAACAAAAACTGCTCTACCTTTTGGACGATTTTTTCTTTAGGTATCTAAATGACTCACATCCCTTAAAATAGGGATTAATCTTTTTTTCAAATTCTTGTGCAATCGAGACCAAATCATAAAATCATTGACTTTCACTTGCTATAAGCCAAAAATTATTTTTCTGGTCAAACTTCTCCACGTCACCTAACCTATATTTTTGTACTCCAATATTAGCTCGACCACTCCAAATGATATGATGCTCTGATATCATTTGTTGGGTACTGAGAATAATTCCTCTATTTTACATTGAATTCTTGTTCAAAGAATTTTTTTTTTTAAAATCTATAAGTATAAAATTAAATAGATGGAGAAAAATAACAATACAAAGATTAACGGGAAAAACTATCAAAGCAGAGAAAAATCAGGGTCGTCAAGGACAAATAGATTTCACTATATGAAATTTTTGTACAATCATAAAGAAATCCCTCACATTTCAACCTCAAATGCACCCCCAAAGGATCCCAAGTTTCAACCCAAGATAATCCACTATTATTTTAAAATTTTTTATGTCTGTTTCTTATATTGTGATGCCGTGGTTTGGAAATGCTTTATTAGAGAGCAATGCAATTGTTTGTATGTCATATATTGATGCAATGTCATGCTTTTTTTTTTGGCAAGGACATTGATTCTTAATATTTAAATTTTTTAGCTTTAGGCTTATTTAAGTGTGCAAACTCCTCTCCGAGAAATTTGGGTAAAATTTCATATTCGCATCTAACATTCATTGAAATTCCAAATATTTTTGTCACGTTGGTTGCGACTTATGATTTGTTCAGCAATAATCACTACGACAATATTTTTCCTCTATGTCATACACACATATTCTTTCAATATTTTTCCTCAATGTAGACATTGTAAATTTGGATATTCCAAATTAAACATGGCTCGCCCAAAAGTCACAAGCTTAACCGACAGTAGTTACTCTTTAATTGATATTTTGTTATTTTACAAAACAATCCATTTTAAACTAATTAAAATTGAACAAATTTTTATTTCAAACATTTAAAAAAATGTTGAAATATTACTCAATAATCGTTACCAGTCAAAATTGCTTCTTTTTCCATGTATAATCATGTCGACATAGCTTAGAAAAATAGGACACCTGAATGAAGACATTGTTACATGATAGGTGTAAGGGGAAAAATTCCAAACATTTCAATTTTAAAATATGATTCTCTGAGATAACAGCCTGTGCGGCCACTCTTTCACGCAATTGGATCGTCCAATTGTGGAAGATAAATCCAAATCGAAACCTTTGTCCATCATGAAGAACCATCGCCAAAAAAGAAGGTGTAACCCACTCTCCACCACAATGAGAGAATTGGGAACGGCTCGGATCTTGAATCGGGTCCTATTTGAGTTGGCTGTCTTTCTTTTTAATTTATTTAGTTTTATCATTTTAACTGAATAACATGCCCCCGGAAACAAATATTATCGATTAAATATTATTACTTGTTAGTATAATAATAGCAGGGTGATGCTACAAAAAATTTACATCTGTTGATTCCCGAGCTTAACAACTGGAGATGATTACGAACAAAATTTTGATACTTGAAACAAATGCGTTGATGTGTGTTTCGTCGCTCTTCCAATATTTAAGTTAAGAGAGAAATTTATGTGTGAGACTATAAACTGAAAATTATATAAAGGTGTACCCTAATAATAAATTGAGGTCCTACATATATAAAGGTAGCAAGTACACTTCTATTAAGATTAGTTACTTGAGCATCCTTATCTGATTTTAAGAGTCATGAGATGTTCAGGAGTCTTACTATGTCTAGGAGTTGTAATTTGATTGGTACCATAAAATGGTGTACTTAGATGAGGATGAAACTTTGGTGGTAGAGTTCTATTGGGGTTGTTAACCTTGGAGATTTGGTGAAGGACCGGAATGCCTCCACGTAGTGCACCAACCCCAAGGATCCTCAACCCCGATGAGATCCTCATGGCAAGCCGAGCTCTGTTATAGTGATTGGAGGTATGAGGTGGTAGGGGTTGACCAATACGGTGGCAACCTCGATTCCTAAAGTCCACGACGATAAGAAGATGAAAAAAGAGATGAAGTATAAGGTCCCCAAGCTCATTCATTGAGGCTGTAGCTCGAGGATACAAAAATTGGTGATATTACTTGGTAATTGCAACGTAATACTTGTACAATCGAGAGTCCATTACTATATTATTCTTAAGAGTAATACTATTTAGTCACACTCAGATTATAACATCAGTTTAGGTAGCGTTGATGTGACATTAAATGGTAAGCAGAATTAAATAACTCATTTAATTTCATTTTCCATTTAGCATGCCATCTAGTGCCAATTAAATTGGGATTGTAACTCCAGTGAAGCTACATAACATTATTTTATTCTTAATTATTTATCAGATGATAGAATAGTAAGGTTATAAACACCATGTTTTAGAAAACAAATATGATCACAAAGGAAAATTGGAAAGGTGTTTGTTCTTTTAATAGTGAAGAAATAGTACTCAATATATCGATAAGATAATTACTATTGGCACGCATTTAGTTAGTACCTCAATTGATAGTTGAGTTTTGCTACTTGTACATTGTGTGAGCCCTCCGATTTGTGAGGGGACTGTACACCGAGGTGTCAACCCCAATGTACAAATAGCAAAATCCTTGATACTATCCCCTTTTTTTTAATGGTCTTTGCACATGTGGCAATGGCACCTCATCACGTGGGATTGAAAATTTTTAACTTGTTTTACGATCTCAAGGGAAATGATTTTGCTGCGTGTATATCAAGATTTGCATAATGTTTTATATAATGTCACATTACATTATACCGTTTATCATATAATTAATTTTTGCATCTAATTTTTTCCCTTTACATCATATTATGTAATTCATTATGTACATTTTTATGTATAAGTAGCAAAATCAAAAGGGATATAGTTTTGCCCTTTGCCTAAGTGTGGTATTGGACCGTCAAGGCACTTGAATGTCGAGGAGGTCTAACTCTGTCAAGATGTGCATGATTCTCATCAAACGCTAATATGGACTCGTGTGACATAGCAAATGTGTACTATGTGGCTTTCTTCTTCACACGTCGTGCTCACATGGAGCAATGTAGGAATAGAACGCACTCATTAAGCAATACAAATCTCTATATTGTGTTCGATTGTCTTGATCATTGTCCAAACAATTCATTCATTTTTAGAAATTCATTTTCTTACACGAGATGTTTGATGTTGGACAATAATTTGATTGTCAATTTTAACCTCGTGAAATTTCTAAAAAAATATAAAGATATATCCAATCTCCATTCCACTTTACAATCATATGTATTCGTATGAGCTGAAATTTGGGCAGAAATAATTATGGATCAAAAACAATTCAACTAAGACCCGCTCGTTATGGATACTGAATTACACCTACCCATTTGTGCGTATTAAGAGCGTGAATGCACGCACGAGCGAGGCAAATTAGTAAGGAATTTAACGTTAGCTACATTATTTGAAAACGTCTTTGTCGTGAAATGGGAGTAGGGACCGCGTGTGCAACCACAGGCCTAGCGCGACAGTGACACACGCTTGCTCGTTGAGCCCTCAAATTACACCACATTTCTTCACTGTCCAGTCACCATTAGTACACCGGATTAATTTGCTTACTAACGTACACCATATTCTAATAGCCATTCTTATTGATAATCGTGTTAGCATAAAGTTACATCGTTTAATGTCTACTTCAATTTTTTTTTATTTTTTTTGTAAGAAAAAATATAATTTTCTTTTTTAATACCATAATAGAGTCAATAAGAAATAATAAATACATTTAAAAATCTGAATTTTTAATTTATGCACGATACGTGTACATGACCATATATTTAGAGCTTATTTGGTACAGCTCAAAATTGAATTAAAATTGAAAATATAGTCTTTATTGAGTCTCACTCATCTAATAAAAGTCAACAATAACGGTTAATTTTTCAATTTTAATCACATTTTAATCTCTACCAAACATGTCCTTAGTCTCCATACTTGTGAGCCAATTTTTTAACTGTCACTTAGTAATAGATACATATTAATTAATTATTATTATTATTATTTTTTTTACATTTTTGCCTCAATTTTACAAACTGTGGTGAAAATAATAATGAATTCACTTTATTTTGAACTCAAATGCGATGTTGTACTACATAGAACAATTTATAAATTTTATGACGATTTGATTCCTCAAGTATATCCATACAAACAGCTTTCGAAGGAGGGAAAACACTAATTTAGACAAGTTTCCTCCCATGGGGCTGGCCTCGTTTATAAAAGTGGTGCGACGACTTTGCTCTTTCACAATAAGATGTTGATGTTTATTCTCCACACATTTAACTAGCTCGAGTGGTCACCGATTCATTTGACAAGATCCGAAATTTGGCGATTTGATAATAGAACCGGGTGTGGGCATACAAACTCCCCATCCCTACTTGAAACAACAGAATAATGTTAGGAAGTGACCAAACAACTCCAAGTAAATCACGCACGATGGATTTTCTATATTTCCTCCATCTCATATTAATGATCAAAATCTAAGCCGAATATGATTAAGCTTGTGGACGAGCGTCTCTCCAAAGCCAAAGTGGAATGATTCTATGAGTAACGATTGAACCAAACCTTCCGATCTCATCTTATTTTATCGTATGGGATTAAGGGAGAAGAAGGAGCCTATTCGTTTACATCCGATTTTGATTCTAATATTCCATCCCTCAACTCAAAGAAAGAAAGA